>KZ539441.1:0-12616 GCA_000934665.2 Catajapyx aquilonaris
CATTCATAACTATGTAAGGACACTAGATACACCAAGTTTCATCAAAATCTGAGGGGTCAAGGCCTATCGCTGTGATGATTTGACATGGAATGACCCATAAGGAAAGAACAGATTTGTAGATTCTTAAAAAAGCAGGAAAAAGGTAGGCAATTAGACCCTGAAAACAGGCAAAATATGCTGTTAAATAGGCAGCAAAAATCAAGCAGGTCCCAATTTATTTTCATTCCTATAGCTTACAATATTACGGCCTACTCTTGGCCATGGAATTTTGTAGCACAGTAACAAACTACCAGTTATTTCATATTTTCATTGGTTAGGTGATCAATTCCCCAAGACTCCTTGTACATTATGGCCATGATAAACTGGACTCTCTGGTACAGTCAGTGAGTTCAAAAAGTGTCTCCATGCCATTACTAATGTAGTACATTACCAGTACCAGTTGTACTAATATATTTGATTATTCAGATGAAATATCATTTTAAAATACAGCCTATTCAGACAAATATAGCCTGCTCCGGTTTTGAATTATATCCGAGGGACCTCACATTTCCAAGATGTACACATGCCTTGGCCTATGTATTATCTGGTCAATGGGGTTTAATTCAAGCATGGGCATTTTTTCCTAGGGATTCATCGCAATGGACTAAAGTAGCCCCACCCCATGGGACTTCTTTAGTCCAACTTTGCCATTTTCTGTACAGTGTTATATAATCTGCACTGCACGAACAATAGTGAAAAAGTATTGCTAAGCTGTTCTGCACTTAGAATTGGGCTGTCAAGCACAGTGTTTGAGATATACTGCGTTTACTTGCATTTACTAACTACTAATATACTATAATTATATTAGTAAACACTGTGCCTGACAGCCCAATTAAGTGCAGATATGGAATCAGGGCTAAAAGTACTATAAGAATTACTATTCACATCTTCAGAAAGAGCAAAAAGGTTTTTTGTAGAAGAGTGAAATTAATGGTATATCTTCAAAACATATCTATTATTTTCTCGCGAACCATGCATGACCCAGGCCTCAAACTTAACATACTGAACCTTATGTTGGTCACAACTAGTGTCACCAAATATGACTGATGTAACGCCCCTAGACCAAAAGGAAAGCTGTATGCGCTCTTCATCGATCTGTCGAAAGCATTTGATTCGGTTAGACATGATAAATTATTCATAAAACTTAGACTGATCGGTATGAGTGATAAGATAATTATATTATTGAAAGACATGTATACTAAAATGGGTATAGTTTCGGAACACAATACAGAGCTAATTAAGATAACGACAGGTCTACCACAGGGTGAACCTTTAAGCCCATTCCTATTCAATTTATATTTAGCAGATCTCCATGCAGAGTTAGCAGCCGCAGGTGCTAAAGGTGTAAATTTTGGTCCAGGACAAGAGGAAATATTGCTTTTGGCTTACGCGGATGATATAATACTGCTTACAGACAATCCATGTTATATGCAGAGAAATATAAATATGTTAGTTGAATATTTTAGAGAGAACGAGCTACAAATAAACTTAGACAAAACCAAACTTGTTTGCTTCCACAAGGGTAGAAGAAATATGACTGATGTAATGCAAATACATCACTAATTGTTGAGGCTTCTTGGGCATGTGACTGAGCAAGTGACCAATGAAATGCTATAAAAAATTATTTTTACATTTTAGAGCAAAACTAATTTAACAGGCGCATTTTCCTGGTGTTTCCCTTTCTCGTGATATGTATGTTCATTGGATTTTGACCACTTCTACTAACCAGAAAAATTCTCCAAAAAAGGCCTAATTTTCAGCCATTTCCATATTTGTGCATTTTTTTTCCTCGTCATGGTATTTCGCAAGATGGCTGAAACCTTATTAGCAGCATTATGGAATAGGTGAGTATATCTGTGATTATTTTGACCAAGATCTGAGACAGTCTAGCAACATTTAGGCCCACTTGATTCAAAAAGACCCCTACTATACCGTTCAAAGTTTTAAAACAATACATCTCAAAAACTGTGCCTGACAGAAACCTTCTGAGCAGATATTCGGATTCAGTGCAGAAATTACAATAGGAATCACTATTCACATCTTCAAAAAATAGAAAAAAATGTAATTTTGTAGAACAGTGTTATAAGTTTTGCCAAAGGACATGGCACAAAATGTATGGGCCAGTGGCCTTCCATTCAATTTGCCTGAAAATTGGATAGCCCAGACTGTCCTGATCAATGTTGGATAGGAATATTTCGAGGTAGGACGTACAGGGAGCGTGCTAATATAATATGGGGAGTAGTTACTCTACTCCCCATATTACCTTCGGAGGTTATTAGTATGCTCCCTGTAGGTCCTACCTTGAAATGTTCCTATCCAACATTGATCAGGACGATCTGGGCTACAACATCTCCAATTTTCTGGCAAATCGAACGGAAAACCAGACCATGTCCCATAGTAACTTCGGAGGTGATTATCACACTCCCTGTAGGTCCTACCTCGAAATGTCCCGATCTAACATTTATCAGGACAGTCTGGGCTACAACATATCCCATTTTCAGGCAAATCGAACGGAAGGCCACTGGCCCATACATTTTGTGCAATGTCCTTTTGGCAACGGTTTCACTAGTAATGCAGAATTTTCTGCCAGAGTATGACTCAGTCGCAATACTTGGCCATCTGTGACATACGTCGAGTCCAAAGCTCAACAGCCAGTCTTCTCTCATGCGACTGATAAGGATGGAATCCACTCTCTGTCCATTGTCTCGCTGGATGCTGTGCCAGCAACACACAGTATAATTTAATGTGATGCTGATTTTCAGGTGGATGGAGGGTAGCACTGGCGTCTAAATTGTCTGGAATGCAACTGAAGTGTCAACTTGTAACACTTCTGACCACCAACCCAGTAGGTAAAAGATTTATGAGCCACAAATCCAGGATTTTCGGGCTTCACTAGCATCTCGTACACAAGTGCAAGATCAAATCTCTAAACTGGCCTTGTGGATTAAGTAAACTTACTTGTGGATTTCACTTGTGTGGCCATAATAAGTTTTGACAGCTATAAAGGTTGATACCTAATTGCAAGTCAGCATTCAAAATGGCAGGCCTGTGACACACGAGAAACTATTTGAGAAAAAAAGTGAGGTCAAGAAAGAGTGAGAAGTAATTATTTATTAAAGAGGTTACAAAGTTGACATCTACCCATACAAGTTTACAATACAGTCTGGGGATCATAAAGTGCCCCGTTTTGATGACATGGGGGGGGGGGGCATGTAGGAGTACTGTATTAGGTGAAACAGATATTGTCTTGCATCCACTTCATCTGATAACCAATAAATGCTCTTCTTACATCATCAAGGATGGGCAGTCCAGGCATACATCCTAATTATCCACAGGTTATACAATACATAATGATACAACAAATCACATTTGGAAATTCTATTGGTACTAGGAAATAATGCGTTTATAAAGCGGAATAAAAACACTGTACCAATAATAATTATATACTTAAAATTAAATTTAAAGTGTGCAAGGGCAAATGAATGGTAATTTTTCCCTCCCATTTAATAATTGTTTTCTTTCTTGCTGTTGTATTCTCTTACTTGTAGTCACAACATATATCATAATTAGGTGGGTCCTTTGGAATTGGAGGTGGCTCCTGAGGAATGTCAACCCCCTCTGCATCCAACAAACGTAACTTAATGTCCATGCTGAGAAGGGTCTCAAGGTCATTCTCAGCCTCCTTGCTGGCCATCTGATGTCCCAGAAGAGCATTGATCCCATCTGTCCAGTATGCAAACGTTTGCTCATCTGGTGCCACAAAGTCCAGGGAACCCATTTCCCCAGAATCCAACATGAGGGAGAAGGCCAGCTGGTGGGTCATCTTGCGACCACGGGCATCCTTCATGTGTGGACATTCTTTGCCAACCAGGAGTGCTTTGATGTCCAGAACGGAGAGCTTATTAGGAAGCTCTTCAAGGGCAGGAGCACTTTTCTCATCACAGTCTCCATAATGGAAAACCTTGGGGAGAAATCCAATTCATAACAGCATCCAAACACAATTATCACCATTATAACAAGGTAATAAGATTTATTTAACCTGTTGAGGGCTAAGTTTCTTGTTGTTGTCGTTGTGGCTTGTTTTTCTATTTTTTTGTCCAAAATTCAATGTAGGAGTGATATTAATGAATAACAATTTCGTGGCAAAATTAATCATTTTAATTCGTGGCGATCCTTCTGAATGTAAAATGCCAGAAAAAAATCATCAACAGGGTGTTCCAGAAATATTTTAAAAAGAATCGTCTGGCTCCCAGAACATCGATAGGCCTAACAAGTTCACTAATACTGTTATTATGGTTGCATAATATTACCACAACACTGTACTATGAGAAACTCCCAAGGGTCCAGACTTTATGGGACACGGTGTACTCAGGGCGGTCGTTTACATAGATGATGATGTGGCAGGCACGTGACCTTGGCATGTTCGACTCAGCTAGGCACCTGCCCCGTGGATTGTGGGGCTATCATGGTAGTTTAGTCACCATCCAAGCGATGGCAGGAGTATATTGAACCGAATTTTGACCACCACAGATCGAATTCACTCTGCACATTTGACCACAGGAAATTCAAACATCCGCAGATCATCATATGATGCACATCGCCCCCAACAGGTTAAAGCTACATACACTAGTCAGCTCCAGTTCAAAGCCTGGACCAACTGAAGCCTAAATCTGGCTTCAGACAGATGTCCTTGTTGGAGTTACCCACCAATCAGTGCAAGCCACACCTGTCCTCTTCGTTGGTTCATTAGTTCCAGTTAGTCCATGAATAGTCCAAAAAAGGTCACAACTCCACTCAAGGGGAGAGCATAAATGTGCCTTTCACCACAGACACCAACTTTACAAGATATGAATCAAGTTATTCCACTTTTTTAACACAGTAGAACCCCGATTACCCACGGGACTGGGACATGGTCAGAACGCAAAAAAGGCTGAATAACAAGAGAAGCAAAAAAACTTTAATGAAACGCAAGAAAAAAACCTGAGGGCAATTCTGCGCATAATGCACCAACAATCGCACACTGGTTTTAGGGCCTGTGACGCCACCGTGGCTGTATATATGACCTAATCGAAAAACTGTTACCACCATCTTGTGCAGCGCATGAATATGCATAAGAAAGATCCCCTGGAGACTGCGTTCATAGGCTACCCACTTCTGTAAAAATACCTGAACTTTCATAATGCACCAACCATTGCCGGACACGCTTGTCTGGGGTCTCATACACAGGCTCAAAACTCGGTGAATTCTGACAGCACTGCTTTTGAAGCTAAAGTGCATATGGAAGAGGAGAGTGTGAGGAATACAATGATGCCAAAGGTTTAGGACAATTCTCATTATTAGCGACAGTATTGCGGAAAGTGTCACCATAATGCACCAACATGCATCATAACGCACCAACGCTCAGCGATTTTCCCTTACTAATATGATTTTTTCTGACATGGAAAAGTCGTGGAAAATGAAATTCTTATGCCTCTGTAGCCCTTGAATAGTTCCTAGGTCAATGATAAGGACAAGGAAAATGCCACAAAATTACAACACATTGCTTCTCTCTTATGCAGCCTGTATTTATTCTCTCCCTCAGAAATGAAAAGTAGCACATGATAGAAAAGATAAAACGGTGTTTTCACCTAGTGGTAGGGGTGCTTATGGAAGAAGCAGGACATGGATCCGAAAGGTCGTGGACAATCCGTTTCGGAGATGTCAACCTTTGACATTGACGATGTCCATCCTTGCAAGTGTGGAAGCCCCCATACATCCCTGCATTGCTGGTTGTGGTGACCAGGGGCTCGCACCACTCCTCAACCGCCTAACTCCGGCAACCAGTGATGCAGGCATGCACGGGTGTATCCACAATACTGCAAGGATGGACATCGTCGATGTCAAGGGTCGACATCTCCGAAAACGAATCGTCGCTGGCCTTTCGGACCTATGCCATGCTCTTTTGAGGACTTGCTAACATGTCTCCAGGCTGCTGTGGTATGAAGCAAAACATAGATTGTGGGAAATGCGGGTGGTTGGGTTGGTGCATTATGCTGATATACCCAGGTCAAAACGTCCCATGTAGCTGAAATGTTGCACATAAGTGAAACGGTCAAGCCTAACGAAGGATCCGAGATTTGACGGCTCCATTTGAAAAAGCAGATGCACACAGCCAATTATTTGCAAAAGTTCATAACCCACCAACACTTTAAAATGGCACTTGATATGGCTGTATAAAGTGATACAGTCACGCAAATGGGAAAGTTATACTGGTCAATCATAGGTTATTTCCTTGTTTTTGACATGATATAAAACAATAATGTCCCTCTCCTTTCATAAGTCCACTACATCGAGCGATACGATAGCAATGCACGTTAAGGGTGGGAAAAAGGTCCTGGCGCATATGGAGGTTGACATGTTAAATGTCGGGCCTAATAACTCTGTAATTACTGAACAGAATGACATGAAATTTTTGACACAACACGACACAACCCTTGTCACGGCTATGTTGAGCGAAACCTGTTTTAGGGATTCAGTTAATTATGAAAACCACGAAACTGAGAGGAATTTGAAGGCATGTGAGGAAATAATGTCCTGTGAAGAATAAGGACCAAATGAGCAAAATCACTCAACACACCAGTGATGTAGAATGCTGTGACGAATGGGGAAAAAATAATCATGTCCTTTAGTGCAAAGTCAACTGAGTCATTAAAAGATAACCCCGCTCATGGAGATGCACATGTTCGGACATATTAGCGTTTGGCATCATCACGTCATGCAGACTGAAACCCCCTGATGGTCATTTTGACTCAGATCTGATGATTCCTCGAACATGCTGTCCGCCATTTTTGCTTCGACTTTTTGACATATGGCACTGGATAGCTTCCGTCATCCTGCATCCATGTGCAAATTTGCATGTCAATAGGTTCAGTCTGCATGACGTGATGATGCCAAATGCTAACGTGTCCGAACATGTGCATCTCCATAAGCGACGGGGATAAGATAGAGCGCTAATAATTAAATTAATAATTAATTCTAATAATTAGCGCTCTACCTTATGCCCGTCGCTGTGGTTACGGAACTGGCAGTCAGCGCGGCGCTGCCAGATCGTCGCGTTCTTCGTGCGAGTTGTTATTGTTCATGGAGGGGGGTATTTTCGATCCCAAAGTTTGGCCAAACCAAGACTGCCACACTCGTGCCCTTTCACACACTTACGGTAATTCGGCGTAAAAACCTCGTGACGGTCTCGAATCTCACTGGTACCGACATGGAAAGGAGTGATTGCGGGTCAAAATAAAAAACTGTACCTGGCCGCGGCGGCCGCAAATATCGCCCCAGGAGAAAAATAAGCGCACCATCTCAAAGTGCAACTCTTTCGCGTCCATATACTCCAGTTTCATGCCGATACCTCCATATTTGCGGCCGTGACAGCGACAGGAAGAAGTGTCAAACTCACGGGCCGGCCCGCGACGGGCTCCCCGCAACAATAGATAGCGTAGCCTAGAGCGCGCTCTTAAGCTGCGTTTACATGTGAGCAATTTGATCAGCGATGTGTAATGATGTCATCAGCGAGCGATGTGAGTTGTAGCGGTTCTGACAACATGACGCAAGCAATAGCGCTTATACATCACCACTGTGCATATAAGCCAGCGATGTACATCACTACGACATCATCCATGCAAAGGATGAGGAGAATGTTGTATCGAATGTAAACAATCCAGTGAAACAATCGGGTGCCTTCCTATCACAGTATTGCCACCCGAATACGCCACGGTGTGCTGCTCCCTCATTGTTCGGTTCGGTTCAGTTTGTTTACGACATCATAGATACGGAGCAATGCACACCGCCGTCGTCTACATCAAACAGATCTGAGCGATGTCATCGCTGATGCCCTCCCTTCTTATTTGGATTTCATTGCTCAGCGATGACATCGCTTAAATCACTCACATGTAAAAATGGCTTCATTAATGGTGAAAAAAGTATGGAAAAAGTATGGAAAAAGTATGGAAAAAGGATGGTCAGATATGCCAAGGAGACCAATATTCCGAGGGCAGATAACTGGGGTTCTACTGTATTGACAATTGATCCATTGCTACTAAGTTACTGCACTGAGGGAATTACTTCACAAATTAGACGGCTTGTTGTGCATTGTCATGCACAGAGTCATCTAGGGAGTTCAATACACCTTTTAATTTAAAATTCAACCATCTTCGATTTACTGATGCAGTTTGAGGGCTATACCATATTGATTTACAATTTATTTATTTTTGCCACAAACACAGGTCAGCAGATAGGCACACATTATTGATAGAATCCACCTGAAGCCAAATACACTGGCGCCATGGGTGTGGCAGTCTCTCCAGGACCTCCAGGAACCACTTTCTGGAGGGGTGGCACCCCCACTCCCGGACAACTGCTTGCTGTTCAACAATGTCCTCGAAATGGCATAGTGAAGGGTTTTTTTTTCATGTTTTGGGACACTGAGGGCATCATCCTCATCAACCGGCTGAAACAGGGCAATACCATCAACAGCCCTGCAACCCTCCATAACTAGCGGCGAGCCATCCAGAAAAAACGGCAAGAGAAATGGGCAAAAAGTGTGCTCTTGCAGCATGACAAAGCATGGGCCCATAACAATCCAGGAAATGAAGGTCGCCATTCCCGAGTGTGGGTTCCATGTGCTTCAACACTCCCACGACCTGGCCCCCAGTGACCTTCACCTGTTTGGAGCCATGAAAAAAAAACCCTTCACTGATGCCATGTCAAGGACATTGTGAACTGGGAGCAGCTGTCTGGGAGTAAGAATGCCGCACCTCCAAACGTGGTTCCTGGAGAGGCTGCCACACCCATGGTGCCAAACCATTTGCCTCCAGGAGGATTCTATAGTTAATGTGTGCCTATTTGCTGACCTGTAAGGGCCTTGTATTTGTGGCAAAAAAATTAACTGTAAATCAATATGGTATGGCCCTCGTATTAATTTGGCATAATAAATTATAATATCATTGCACATAAATACTGACAAGTGAGTCACTCAACTGACCTTATGATTAGGCGAAAGCCTGCAGTACCAAAACTTGTCCTTGATCCTTTGTCCCCTGGGTGAGTATTTTGTGAATCGAGTCCCATCTACAAGGTACCCTAAACGCTGCTGCTGAATCAACTCGATGATCTCTGGCTTGATCTGCTCTCGGAGCTCTACAATTGGCCGTGCATGTGACTCCCATTCCTCCCTATTGCTCCTTTCCTGTTGCCACAGATTAGTTATCTCTGAATAAGTCAAGGTATTGAGCTTGTCCCTGAAGCGGTCCATTGTTGTCGGTGCATCAGCAAGCGTGCGAGTGATCTGTTCCCGGACAACACTAAAGACTTTGGCAAAGTCCTCCACCGTGGCTCGCATTTCTTTCCAGGTCTTGTTGAGTGTGACCACACAGATAGAGAAAAATTCTTCAAAGGGATGGTCATGAGTGAAAAACATGGGGTAGTATGTCTGCCCCTGCTCACTTGGAGGGTCACCAATGCGGAGGATCTCACATAGGAGCTTGCAAAGCTCAATGCTTGTGCGACCAAAGGGGCACTCATGCTCATCTGCTCGGCAGGAGTTCTCCAGGACCACCTGCAAAAAAATGCAGGTAAATACGAGGGCCTTTCAATAAAGAATGAGAGTGATATATCTGTGACTTATTCTACAAGAATTAACATAATATGGTAAAGAATGTAAAGCTGGTATTTTAAAATGTGGTAAAATCAAACCTGTACATAACAGAATCACTTAATTCCATGGAAATACACAACTTTTCACTATATAGGACAATACTAAAATGCAAAATGTAACCCAAGGTGCATTAACATGCTTCCATATTAGTGCCCCTAAATAAGTATGCTTTGCAAACACTGAATACAGGGTGGTCCAACTTCAAGTGTCGTTTATAACGGCTATTAATAGAAGCGCTTAACGATTGACGTAGCAGCGATGTGTAAAATGCCCACTTCGGCGCCATCGGAAATATTAGCTGTGTTTCGTTTGCAGGCTTCCCCCTTGCATTACAGGTCCATCTGGTGCCTTGGGCGTCACCCATTTCACCCAGGCGCATCTCAGGTCATGTGTGCACCTACTTTTTTCCAGGTCAACCCAGCAGCAGGGTTAATTACATGTGTGCTGCTATTGGCAGCTAATATTTTCGATTGCGCCGAATTGGGCCATTTTATACGTCGCTGCTGCGTCATGGAAAATCACTGCCATTAATCGCCGTTATAAAACGACACTTGAAGTTGGACCACCCTGTATATGAGACATATGTTGCCCTTTTGCCGGCACAGAAACACCTTCTTTGCCCCCCTCCCGGTTTTACATTTATGACCTGGCTTTAATGCAATAAAGTAAATTCTCCTATACACAGAGTTGACATTACTTAGGGCCCTAAAAATGCTGTCTTAACCCTGTAATGCCCCTTGGGTCATATCTGGCACACCATTTAGTGCAATTTGGCACACTTACAGAGAATATAAAAATTGCAAAAGATGCAAAAATTGCAGTAAATGGTGTGCCAGATATGACCCAGTGGGCATTACTTAGATTAGTGGCATTACAGGGTTAAGTTCTGCTATATCTGACAAAAATATCGGGGAAAACCGACTTTACTACCAGGACGGAAAAAATGTTTACTCCTGATATAACACTCATTTTCACCTCACCTGGGGGGGGGGCATTATTTCTTGGCCCCTCGGTGGGAAAATATAGTATTCCAGGTATAAAATGTGCATAAGGGAGAAGGCATAAGAACATTTAAGATATTTTGGTCCTGCATAATTTTCGGGTGAGCTAATATTGCATTTTTGATTGATTTCATTAATCTGTATGTAGTAGTGCACATTACAGGCATATGGAAAGCAGAAATCTCTGTTTTCGGTGCAAAAGTGACGATTTGGCTATAACAGACCTCGGTTATAACAGACTTTCTTCTGCAGTTTCTTGAAGTCTGTTATATCCTGATTCAACCATAGGCCTACTATCAACCCCTTCGCTACCTGCTATATCGCCATCGCCTAGATTTTCGCTTACACATGCTATGAAGATAAGGACAATATACAGGGTGGACCAACTTCAAGTGTCGTTTTATAACGGTGATTAATAGCAGTGATTTTGCGATGACGTAGCAGCGACGTGTAAAATGTCCCACTTCGGCACCATCGAAAATATTAGCTGCCATTAGCAGCACACATGTAATCAACCCTGCTGCTGGGTTGACCTGGAAAAAAGTAGGTGCACACATGACCTGAGATGCGCCTGGGTGAAATGCCTTCTTTGCGGACTGCCGGATTGGCATTGGTGCCGCATGTGGTTGCACTCGTTGCAGCAGGTTCATTACATGTACGCTAATATTGGCAGCTAATATTTTCGATGGCGCCGAAGTGGGACATTTTACACGTCGCTGCTACGTCAATCGTAAAGCGCTTCTATTAATAGCCGTTATAAAACGACACTTGCAGTTGGTCCACCCTGTATTTTACAAAATAATAACAGCTATACTTACACATTCATGCTCTATATGTGAGGGAAACAATTTTCCTCGTCTAGAAGACCCTAAATAATTTTCAATAAGCTCGCCATAAAAACACGAAATTCAGGTATTACCGGCCAACTGTTAAGCTGATTTAATTATCAAATATGTTACAGTATATGGAATTTCTACCTTGAGAAAGGTGCCAGATGCATTTGTTGAAATTGTAGTATTTCGCGAAAATGATATAAGTTTGGGTGTTTTCAGATTGACAGGCAAGCCGCAGATAAATATTGATGTAATTCTCGCAAAGTACCATGATTTCAGCAAATTTGTCTAGTATGGTTCTCAATGTAGATATTCCGTATAATTTAACGTATGCTATTGGATAATAAAATCAGACTAACAGTTGGCCGGTAGCACTCTAATTTCGTTTTTTATGGCGATCTTTGTGAAAATAATTTTAGGGACTTCTAGGTGATGAAAATCGTCTCCAACACAATCGTAGTGTAGACTAGAGCATAAACGTGTAAGTGTGATACGTATAGCACTGTAGCTGTTATTATTTGTAAAATATATTGTCCTTATCATCCGAGTACGTCTAAGCAAAATTCTAGGCGATGGCGGTAGAGCTGGTAGCGAAGGGGGTTTTAAAAAATAACTGCATTAAGAGTAAAAACATTCCCCTCAGTGAAAAAAAATTGTAGTAAGACCTCCGTGTCGGAATGAAAGTACTGAAACAAGGCAGGCTTGCTGTAATAAGTTTCGGAGTATTGCTAGCATAACTGTTGTGCATCAGAAAGACAGCAATTTTTAAATTGTTTGCTTTCAAAAGCACTGTAATATGAATAACTCTCAGGTCTTCCTTGTTGAAACAAAGTAAATCTTACACTTTGGATGTCAAATGCCTAACTCGCTGATGTGCAATAATAACAACAATACTTTTGCACAGTCCTGAAAACCTTCAAAAAAAGACTGTCAAAATGGTAATTGAAAACTTCCAAAAGAACTTCCAGAGAAACCTCAAAATGAACTACTTATTGTTCCAACCTGATACTATGAGACTTCTCTCTCTCTCTCTCTCTCTCTCTCTCTCTCTC
>JYFJ02005950.1:0-21892 GCA_000934665.2 Catajapyx aquilonaris
TCCCACAGATTCACCCGAGATTCCACAGATTCACCCGGGATTCCCCGGGATTCATCCTGGAAACGTACGAGATTCACCCGATTGTCCGACCCCTTGGTGTCGTTCCATTTGCGCCAGTGAATGTTTAATAGAATCTCTATAGTAGTATACAGAACTGCATATTTTTATACGAGAACTGTACATCAATTTAGCAATTCTATACTTTTGGACTAGTGTTCAGATATGACGTCTCGACTACAGAACAAGCCTGCTAACTACGTATTTAGCATATGTACATACATAGACAGTTCTTTAATAAAGTAGCAACACGGCTTGCCAGTCGAGGTTTGTTCCGTCATTTTCACGTCCTGCTATTGCACGGGCAGCCTGTGTAAATATTCAGACGAACTATACTGTATGCAACTGCGGCTAATAAACAATGTGACTATGTCACAGAGTATCATGACAGGAAGAAACCCCAGTATTCAAATGCTTCACTGTCTGCTTGTAGTTCTCTCGTAGATATTATTATTATTATTATTATTATTATTATTATTATTATTATTATTATTATTATTATTATTATTATTTGGTGCGACATTTTATCTAGTCTTGAAAGAGCGAACTGGAGTACCGTATATTCTTGATCCCAATTATTCTAGAGCTGACCTGGCCCGCCTGGTCTTATTTCCGGAGCTATCAGTCTGCTCACCAGGGATCAAAGGTGAGCCGAGCCACTTTTGGGATAGCTGGACACAAAACGCTCCCCATTCCCAGCCCACCATACCTCCCACCATACTCCACCCCCTGAAAAGAGTGCTCTTTCAAAGTGCACTCGGAATATTCTTTCCCCTTTCAGCCGCCTGTCTTTGAAATGAGAGAAGCCATTTTGCAAGAGAGGAAAATTGAATTATTTTCCCCGCCTTCCCCCTCCCAGCCGCCTCCCCAAGTTTCCATTCGCCTTGTAAAATGTTCCCCTTGGGAGGTCACTAACTATGTCAAAGTTGGGTCAATTAATCTGCGGGCGAGCGTGCCATGCAGCCAATAAAAAGCAACAATCGGCCTCGACAGCCACACCGACGCCATTTGCTAATGAAGACCTCAATCAACATTTACCGAGTGCAAAATGGGGTCCATTCTGGGCCAGGGTGGACAGGGGTGGGGGGTGGGGGGAACACACGTCCATTGAATGCCGTTTAATTTGTATGCCAGGAAGAAAAGGCGTGAAATGCTGCCCTTTTGTACCGCAATTGGCGCAATTGTAAGGAGCTCGTGCGGACGCAAATGGGTTTCCGGTCCCAGGAATACATGTCCTCCAGGGATCATATATGCGACGATGATAATATGCCGCGTGTAACTATCAGTCCGAATCTCGCCCCTGCTTCCTGTCGCCTCAGATTCACATATGAGGGGGCGTCATGTAAATTCTCAACATGAAGGTGAATTTACATGTGAGCGATTTGTCGAGCGAAATCTTCGCCGAGGGTGAGTAACCCAATATTGTTTGAGGCGAAAATCGGTTGTTAGTTTCAGCCTCGGAGAAAATTTCGCTCGTCAAATCGCTCACATGTAAACGTAGTATGGGGCTCAAATTGTATTGGCCATTTTATCCTGGTCTTGAAACAACCCTTCGCACAGGCCCCACGGTGAGGATGTGTGTACGGGTCTTGCATTAGCTCAGGGGACGGAAGTTTGTGTGTTTTTGTGATTTTACTATAGCTGTGGGGACATTTTCAGGTCCCCACTAAAAAAACACGCGCTGTGTACTATTACAGTGGGGACGTAAAAAAAATAGTGGGGACATGTCCCCACTATTTTCATTCGTAGGGTTTCACAAAAGTCCATTTTTCTCAGCCTAGGTGAGTGAGGGTAGGGTAGTTTAGGTAGGGTAGGGTAGGTTAGGTTAGGTTAGGTTAGTTTACACTAGCTTCGAAAAGTGGAATTTTCACGTCCCCACAGCTAATTCAGAACAGAACTATGTGTGTGTGTCTGTGTGCGCGCGCGAAGGGTTGCTTCAAGACCAGGATAAAGTGGCCAAAACAATTTGAGCCCCATAGTACAGTACGTACTGTACAGTACCTTGAAGCAGCAACGCATGTGTGGCGAAAAGTATTTTTGTTTTTCAACGTTGGCCTCACAAATGTGAAAATATTTGCCAAGACTCGCCAGGACATGTTGCACACATGTCGAGTTCAAATGTTATTTTTGCAAGGACAAAAATGGCTTTTTAAATATAAATAATGTTCCATAAAATATAGATTTTGGAAAAATGCTTCCATATACAGTGTACTATACATACAGTACGTGAGGCAACCTCCGCCATAAACTAATATTTTTTATGGACCATTTTATGCAAAGGTGTCAATTGATTGGTTGCCTCAGCGTCCTTGCTGAGATAATGAGCTCTAATGGAAAATAGCCGTACACCTTTTATTTTCAGAGCACGCTTTTGACACTTCCATTGTCTCGGCGACTGCTGACTTCATTATGACAGAGATGATTTCAAATTTGAAAAATTTCAATCTACAGCGAAGCAGTCACTTTCGGCTTAGTGGAAAAGCAGAATTTCCTGTTGCTATAGAGTAAGCTATTAATAATTTAATTATTTGCAAATTGTACCTGCTACAAATAAGCACGTCACCAGAGAGCTGAGTTGCATACAATAATAATGGCGTCAAATAATCCGTGAAATGAACTTTCCGAATGCAATCCAGTGCTGTAAAGGCCCGTAGCCTATATAGGTGGCGTCTTCTACCGCAAGAGTGCATTTACAAATCCTCCTCCTCCTCCTCCTCCTCCCCCTTTTTCACTTCCCCCAAATTTATCCCAACAAGACGGAGCCAAAGCAAGACCATTTCTTGAGCAAAGGAGTAATTCCCAGCGGCCCAATCCATCCGCCGAATTTGAAGCGGGAGATTGAAAAAGGGCGTGCTGAGGTCATTAGCATGCAGCAAAGGCCGCCCGAAAAGGAAGCTTTGCTGATAAATTTCCCCACAAAGGGACCCTACTTTTTTCTTCCTGCTGCCTTCAATGTTGCTTTGCAAATAAGACTGCGGGGGAAGGCGGGAGGGGGCCTTCACACGTTCGCATGCCGCACACTCAACTTCATTTGCACCCAAAATGGCGAACCATACAGCCTGATTCCTAGCGGCACCTTTTTTTCCTTTTCTTTTTTTTTTGCTGAGCATAGTTTTTGGCAAAAACCAATTTGAGGAGAGGCCGATTTATCGCGGCTTGCTCCAGAATTCGTCAGTCTTTTGAGCACCTAAGCGATGGGCCCCCTTGCCATTATTGTGCCAGGGCTTCAGGAAGGATGGCGGCCATTTGCTGCACAAGTGGTCTCTCCCCCACCCTCTCCACTGCCAGCCTCTTGGCATTCCGGTTTTATAGCCTCCACAATCAATTTAGGATCAATTCACACTTTGCCCACTTGGTATTAACACGTGCGGCATTGGAAAAGTTCCGCTCATAATTAGCACTGTTGGGAGTTCATTAGGCAAATTGGACAGGTTTATGGCTTAAAAGCTGCAGACTTTTACGGCTCCAGCTTTTCGTTAAGATAAACACAAATAATGGCGGTGTAAACGAGAGTGAAATATTTTTTGCCCGAACTGAATTTGCGTGACGCCGGAACAAGAAGGAAAATAAAACCACGCCTCGTATGGCATGTGTACTGTACAATGTGAGCGTAACTGCACATGGTGCCCAAGGGGATGACGGTATATTGTTTCCCCGAACATACCGATCTAGAAAAAAAAACATGACACGTCGTGTGGAAAAATCACTGCATAAATTCGCAAACTTGTGGCAGCAAGCGAAAACACCATCATGCATAAAAAGGTAAAGGCAACAATGAATATGTGTACGGCGTATAAGAGATTTTTTGTATGCCTTCTTGTCTAAGACTGTGTGGTTCTGAAAATATGTGACTCATTAAGCACCAGCTGGTAACCATGGATAAACGCCAGCTTTTGTCATTATAAGTAGCCAAGTGGGTAAGAGGCCCAAAAGCAGCACGCTCAGGAGCCTTTAACTCTTCTCCAGTAGTTTCACCACATTAAATTTTCAGAAGTAAGTGGTTGAAGAGTCTCGCTATTCCTCGACTTGACTGCATGGTGTCGCTCTGAAAGTTGGGCGTGCAAAATGAACTTTTTTCTTCTTCTTTTTTATCAGATGAGAATTTCTACAAGTGTGGTTTTTGGTCGCTTAACATGGCGCATATCTAACTGAATATGAAATCCGGCTTAATTAGCGTTTCCCTAGTCATTGGAATCAGTTACCCGAACAAAATCTTAATTAGTATCTGGAGTATCCCCCCACCGAGTTGCAACGAACTAATTCCACGTAAAGCTGTAAGAGGCGGCAAAGTCCCCTCGGGGCCCCCCAAGTATCCGGATGAGGGTCCGGATGCAAGTGTGCTCCGGATTTTGCCCCCTGCTGGTCTGCTAGTAATATCAAGTATCGCGGGCGGACACCTCACTTGGGACGAAGTTGCCTGCGACATGATAGGTCTGCTGCTGACTCAGACTTTCCAACACTCTCACCCCCTTCTCCCCCCCAAAAATCTATCCGAAGGTCCCAAGGCTCTGATCGAATTTTCGGGGGTTGGTGTGTCCCTTTCCTTCCTTGAGTCTGTGTCGGCGGGACACTCGCAAAAGGCGATCCCATGGATTTATGGTGACTCCTGCTGCTGTCATACACCCAGCCTTTCAAATATCAGCTTTACGGGACTCAAGCCAGGAAAGCCTAGATGCAAAAATATTAAGCTGTAAAGCATAGGCTATCAGTATGTACTGTACATAAAATATAGAATATACAAATATATGAAAAAAGTATAGGTAACCATTCATGGTAGGCTGGACAGATGCGCATACTGTACGTCACAGCCCAACCAATGTTGATTACTGTAACAAAGTCTCGCAGACATTTTCCAAAGTTTAGCTATCGACAAACTTGGGAGTAAAAAATAGAGTGCAAAACAACTTTACAACTTCAGTGCATAGTTTGACTAACATGCATCCATTCCAAACCGCTGGAAGCAAAAATAAGACACCGTACATGCTGGAAACCAGAGTTTTCGGCGTGAAACTGCTTTCGCAGAATGGAACGCTGGACGGCTAATTTACATATTCCGCACTAAAAAGTCCCTAGGCACAATTTTAATCCACAAAACATTGCACACATTGTGACATACATACCGCAGAAACCCAGAGGAAAAGTTCGCGCCGGATAGTGCAAAAAAGAGGGATATTTCCATAAGCGTCCTCATCAGATTTGATGACCAACTTGAGACCTTCTCCTAAAGATAATTACACGCTTAAATTTTGTACAACATGGTATATAACATGGCATAAATGGTAGTTGTCTGAATAATTCCCCCCCCCCCCAATGTTCGTTGTCTAGAAAATATTCTCCTGCTCATTTTTGGCATTGCATTCTATCTGCTCAAATAGGGCTGTGGTATTGAAATAAAAGGGAGTGGAAGAGGCAAAAAAAATCCAATTTCGTCAGATTATAACTGACCAGCAGCAAAAAGCAGAATGACATCAAATCCCTCCCGAATTTTTCACCCTAATTCCCGCATTTTTCCCATCAGAAGTCGATTTTTTTTTCAGCGGCAGTTGGCGCTCGGAAGTTTAGAAACGAAATTACATCTGCGAGGGGCACAATTTGCTGCAATTTGCAGCCATTTATCCGCAACTGTTAGGGCTGAAAAATGATACCCTTGCAATCCTATCTGGGGCTAAGTAGCACCAAATACCGCGCGACTCGAGAGTCACTAACGAGATCGATAACCCAATCCGCCGGCATCAAATTTGATTGCTTCACATCTGCATACACGTGGTCACAACTCGGTCCAATCGGAGGCAAACATCCGGACAAAAAATATATCTAATCGCCCTCTGCTTTTTCCCAGTCACTTGCAAATGCTCGTCAGTACAATCAAGAGAGGATTAGTGCCGGTTACTATTTCTACCAATGCTATTTTTTTGATGTTTTTTTTTTGGTCGCATTCATGCGTATTATAGCTGGTGGAAGTAATGATCAGAGAAAGAAACAAATGAATGCATGTGCAAACGCAATTCTCCTCAATATTGCTCTACTGGAAAAGGTACAATAGCAATCACTATCTGCGTAATGCATATTTATAGGGACAGAAGCAAAGTCGCAGGGAAAAGTCAACGAACAAGATGTAGATAAAAAAGAGGATCGTTGTTTTATATGGGAGGCGCGCCCTCCTGCATAGGCCATATTGTATCTGGCGGCATTATCCTGTGCTCCATCTGGATTTATTTATCGTTCCGGACCTTGCTATTATTCATATTTCATGTAGTGCAGGGTTATGGTAGCCCTGTTTTTTTCTAGCATAGTGAAGAGTTGGGGTGGGAGAATAAATCTCCTTATCGATCCGGGATCGACGCGACCAAAAATTTACTGGTCCCGATAAGGTCCGATTCACGTTGTGTTTCGCTGATTCCTCGTTGCGGGTCTTCTCTCGAGTACCTTTTGTTACACCTATCACGCGTCAGGAGTGTGTAAAATCACAGCATATCGCCACATCGGATAATATGCAGTGACAAAAATGACAGCTATATGTGCCTGAATGACCGCAAATAAAAAAATCGGCCCAAAGTCTATCGGTACTTGGCTCTGTCCCACCACGTATTTCAATTTGACCTGAAAGTGCACTTGCACGGTTTTTGACACGTCCAGACCGACAATCTTTACTACATGCCACGGGTAGAGTCTATTATAAATAAAAATCAGACCGGCTGCATCAAACTTGTGTCAGAAAATGTCGCAAGTCCTGCCGTATCAGGCCGCACTCGCAAAGGCAAAATAACGCCCCGGACAAAATAGAAGGTGCCTGGATGAGAATAGTGGTGGACAAAAGAGAGAGAGAGCAAAAAAAAAAGTTAGCGAGGATGCAAATGACAGTGTGACAGCTGCGCGACCGAGAGCCATTTGTATTCATATCAGCGGGGGCGATTGTAGCGGAGGTAGGGACATAATACCGGGCGCAGGCAGGCCAATCCTTTCTCTGCACCACCATGTATGTGTATGCCTCTACGCGGCCTGCACTTGTATTATGCGCACAATCAATGGCCGCTGAGACACACCTTTTCAGCGGGCCTTTATCCGCAGGACTCCATCCCATTACACTGCCTGCCCACCCGGAGAATTAGAGGACTCTGGACTCGCCCGGAGAGAAACCAACCACTATATTCTTTACTATACCTGGTTTTGCCTAGGATTTGCCAATATACTGTATTTTATAAAAGGCTAGTGTTCGTCGGAGCTGTGCTGTTGACAAAGGTGATAATATAGGGCAACGTAATAATTTCTCTGCTTTTCCACTGCGGAAACACACGGTCAGCTTGGATATGAAGTAGTACATAAGGCCCTCAGCTATTTACTCGAATAAATGAGTGCCAGTAAAACAAAGTAGGGACTCTGATGTAGGCTGCACGAGCGACTACTCGCTTGTACGTACCCTTAGGCTTTAGAAATTTAAAATATAAACTTCGATGTTATTTCATTTTAGTGCAGACAATGGTGAACTGCTGGAGACCAGAGGATCTTTCAGGTTTGAAACACACTATATAAAATATTGCAGTAGGTATATGCGTCCTTCCATGTGAACTTATTTTTATATTAAAAATCTGCAGGAATTACCATGTAATCTTCAATAATTGAAACTGTGATTTCATTAGATGTAGCATGCAGTACGCGAGGCAATAAAAGTGTCATATGATGTATCCGCCATGTAGGAGATGGTATATGTATCCTTTGTTTCGTGCTAATTAGACTTAGGGAACCACATGTCCTCTGGTGCTCAAGAGTTCATACTAGACATTTTGTATGAATCATTATGAAACATGTTCATAGAACACTTCTCTGATTAATACTT
Organism: Catajapyx aquilonaris; assembly: GCA_000934665.2. Classification (NCBI taxonomy): domain Eukaryota; kingdom Metazoa; phylum Arthropoda; class Diplura; order Dicellurata; family Japygidae; genus Catajapyx; species Catajapyx aquilonaris. The sequence goes on from JYFJ02005950.1 coordinate 7,892, forward strand.
CAAGCCGTGGGAATATTCTTTATCAGCAATATTCATGTCAGTTTGAGGGCGACACGGTGGCCGAGTGGTTAGCGCCGCAGCCTTCCACCTCTAAGGTCCCGAGTTCGATCCCCTGGTCGGACGGAGGATACTTATGTGGATAGAGTTTCGATGGGTTCTCTCCGTGTTCGCGTGGGTTTTCTCGGGGTTCTCCCGTTTCCTCCCACTATCAAAATCCATCACATTACAGGCAAATGATTAAAGTCGGGTATTCAAAAGATGATCCCCTAAGAGGCCCAAGGGGCTTATCACGGGGTATCCATTATTATTATTATTATTATTATTATTATTATTATTATTATTATTATTATTATTCATGTCAGTTTGTCTCGTCATTGATATGCCCAGGATATGCCTAACTGAAATATAACAAGTGTGCCTACAAAAGGTTGGAACCGTATTATGGCGAGGATTTCTTTCATTCGAGACGCTGAGCCTTTGATAAATATGGCCCTTTGTCGTTTATCCTAGATCTACCTGGCGTGATAGACGAAGACCTGCAGATTCAGAGCAACTTGGAGAACATAATAACACCCCACATCACCCCTTCTCTCAAACCGACCTCTTCCTAAAACGAGACTGGAGCATTCATTAAGGCCTAAGCTCTTCTTACGATTAGTCGGGATAGTAAGTACACAAGAAGACGCGCTGTATTCGCCTGACCTTATTCCTTTTGACAAAAAATGTTCATCCAACCACAGCTGTACCAAGCAGGAGTGCAGACTCTTCACACTTTCGACCATGTGGTCTGGGGAGTGTCGTTCCCCTTTTGTTTACCAGATTCTTCTGCTATTAAATAGAACTTGGAATGAGGTGTTCAGTCACTCGTAATATTTCAGTGTAGTGTAGAGTCCAGCTATTGGCTATAACGAGTGGCTTCCACATCACAACGCGACCATTAATTTTCTGAACCACTCGCCTGAAAAGTTCCTTATTGGACAAAAAAAATCATAATGATCTTACAAAGGTCCGCTCCTTCCTCAAGAGACGGAAAAAGTGCACCATAAACAGGGGGCAAGTCGTGGGCAGATCCGGAGTGATTGTGGTCCGCGCCCCGGTCTCGGACACGTCCTCCTTTAATGCTCTGGCCAAAGGGCCATCCAGACTTGACTCAGCCATAATTGAAACCTCGTTAGCGTCGCCCTCAAGGAGACAGGAACCGACCCACATTTTCCTTGGGGAATTCGGATTCTTACACTCTCCGGGCGGGACCAAGGTGCCATGAATTAATATTATTACCAGCTAGTCTCGAAACCGGTGTAGTGAGGGGGGAATCCGGAGGATCACGTGCTCCGGGGGTGGGGGATCAAAATGTCGACTCTCAGAGCGAAGGGAGGTCAAAGTGGTGACAATCAAATAGTCGACGGGTCAAACAACCGCAATTACGGGGCACACATTTGTAGCATTGCTCGAAATATTGCTGACACTCTCGTATAGAGTCAGCTATGATTCAAACGAGCATGCGTTAGGTTCTGTCAAAATGTTGATGTGCTCACATTCATAACCTTCATCTGTGGTGCACAATAATCAGCGAGATATGTCACAAATGTCAAAATTAAATGTTTTAAAATATGTGCTCGTTGCAGGATCAGACATTAACGTGGCTTTGACATTCACCAGCTCCAACTGCTTAAGTGACTTAGCAAGATCTGTCAGTTGGACATTTTTCCAGCGTTAACAAGCATTATCTGAATTTGTCGCAGTGAGAGCCACACCCTAGTTGACATTTTATTGAATCAGAGATCTCCTTCTGAAAACGAACAAATAAGAGAATGAGCGAGTGTGGAAGCGACAAGTTGGATGAAAGGCGAGGCATTAAGCAACTGATTTGGCGCGACACCACTAACCCAATTTGCTCTGAAAGTGTGGGTGTGGCAGCAGGGTTTAATGGGCCATCAAAGTCGGACTCATTAATCCCGGGGACCGGTGTTGCCTGCAAGTTAGGATGCACGCCATTCCACGACTCCTAATTCATTACCCTACGTCTCTATTTTGCCCAACCAAACCTGCCTAGTGAATGAGCCAAAGACCAGCACCACCTAGCCTATATGGTCCGAATGGCTGTTGGGTCATTACCTTTATTACAACAGTAGTTATCATTTTTATTTTAAGTGAACTTCAGGTGGACTTGGTTGATCTGATGTGAGCACATTCAACGGCCACTTGTAACAGGGAAGGATTGATTTTACTGCAAGCGAGCTTTGTTATTTATTCACTTTTCTGCCGACCTATACAGTAGCCAATTTTTATCCTCGACCCAATACAACAAAGTTATTATTGATGTGGCTCGAAAACGATACCAGAATTGTGCATCCGTGAAGAAAAGGACGGTTGGACAGATGTCGTTTTGGCCCAGTTCCTACACCATTTTGGCACTCGCTTTACACACAAAAAAAGGACAATAATAAGACACTGGACTGCAGTGCCGAAAAAACCCATATCTGTATAGTGAAATTGATGCATGTTTAAAGCAGACGTATCGCCAGGCTTGATGTCGGCTAAGAGTACAAAGACACATCCACGGACATCATCGTGACGATGATGTCCGTGGATGTGTCCTTTCACTGTGCAGATTCCCGAAACCATTTCGGATGGAATCCCTCCGTTCCTTTTCTCTGATCTCATTCCAACATTTCTAAAATTTTATTTCTGAACCTAGTAGCTGTGGCCGTGGCTTCCAAGCTTCTAGCTTCCTGAAGTGACATTCCTGGAAATGTCCCCAAGCCGATAAAAGTTGCGGCCGCCAGGCCCTGATTCAGTTCTGAAAATTTCGGCAAGGTTTTCTTGCTGAAAGTATGATGCCACGATGGCGTGACTTTCGGAAGGGAGGGACAGGGGGTGGGAAGGGGGTAGGGTTGCAGTGAATGAGTGAGGTTTAAGGGCCGAGAGGAAATGGTTCCGGGGGCTTAGGGTTTTGGCCCGGGGACTGGGCCCTTCGGGGCATTTGATCCCCCGGAGCAATGATCCGGAGAAGGCGGCTGATGGAAGGGCTCGTATCTGGCGCCTTTATGGCTCCGGACACTCGGGCCTCAGCTCATCACAAGACCTATCCCCCCCGGAATCCTCCATCTTGTTCCCCTGCTACCCTCTTCACCTGCGTGCCTCCGGATGCAACAATAAAAAACCAGACGGGACCATTTGGTGTCTACATGCAAATGACGCCTATTCGATTCTATGGGCCCAAGACGTCATGGCGCCGAATCAGGAAAGCTCTACTCCAGGAGAGTTGGGCTTACACCATGGAAAACATTTTCCTCCTGTAACTATACATTTTTTAAATTGATGGGATACCAAATCACATCCTATTTACTGGGAGAGAGCAGCTGCAACACAATCGGATTAGTGATAATGTAATAAGCGCAAGCAGTTGAACTGTTCAGAAAAATATATTTCGACTCACTTAGGGCATAAACACAAAAGTCGTTATGGATGCACATTTTCTCAAATTTCCAATGAAAATAATCTTGCCGGCTATAAACGTAGTGTCCCGAATATATTCTACGCGTATCAGGAGGAAAAGTGAAATTTTCTCATCCGCATCTCGACTTACCGCCTGTTTTACGGCTGTATTTTCGCATGGATTGGCATGGATTGCCCCGGAAGTCGCGGCCAGACCTGGAACCATGGGGCATGGGCACATCTGGAGAGAAACCGGGGCGAAAGAGACGGGGAAAGATTATCATGGCCCGGCCTATCCCGTGATTGATCAGTGCGCAAAGCTGGGGACCACTACTGTGATTGGCTTTGGTATATGGCGGCCGGTGTGGGGGCAGCCATATTGAGTTTCGGTCACGTATAATAACTCTCTGAGCCTATTTCAAATTCGCCTATTCGCAAATTCATTGCAATTCAGATGATTTAATAGAATACGTTTTATAACCGCTAAAATTATTCCAGGGTAGCTGCTTAACATTAAACTTCTAAGTGCTTAAAAATCGCTAACCAAACGCACATTTCAGTAGAAACTTTAATGTGAAGTAGGATTATGTATAGTGTTAAGACCAGGCCCTAATATTGCACTGATTGTTGTTTCCTTCCCCGAATTGACATAATTATAGCCTGGGTTTACTCATAACTTGTACTACTATAATTTAAGAGACAATAGGCTTTTCTTATCATTTTTAAGGCCAGCTCTCTACAAAATTGCAAAAGACGCAATCTGTCAAGCGAAGACTTCTCAGACTACTTGTCAGAAGATGTCAGGATCAAGCTGCCAGACATAAGCCTACACTCCAGAGTACGACTTGTCTTGGCCATAAGTCCCTGACTCCCCCAGGAAAATGGCAACGTACCAAACGTGCAATTATAACTCGGTGAGAAAATTCCTCCGCTATGGGAGGGCCCTACTGGAAATGTAGGGTTAAGAGTCCACATTTCTGTGGGTATTTTAGCACTGTTGTGGAATTAGACCTACCTGCTGCGATCCAGAGCAGCACAAATTCGCCTAACCGACGGTAATTATAACGTAACAGAGAGTGAGGGTGATGGGGCTGACTATATAGACCTGCATGTTGCTATAGGGGTGAAAGAGGTCGATCTCAGGCAACCACTCCCAAAGTGCGCTCTTACCCAAATAGACTTAAGTAATGTGGCACACCGTCTCAAATGGTCAAAACGACCACATAAGAGGTCCCATTCTTTTTTTGGTAAATTTTTCGAATACGGTACTCTTCTTTTTCTTAGAAAATGAAGAAATAACATAATTACTAAAATAAAACAACTATACTGGGTACATGAAAAAATTCGGATTGCAAACTGGTGGCTTGGTCATTGTACCACCCTGTATATTATGCAGATTCATGCGTTGGTATGGTGTGCGGTAGCTGTCTCAAAAAGCAATTATGAAGAACTGTAATTACGTTGTGTGGTGTACAGCGAGGATAAAATCACTTGGCGTATATGCAAGCAGCAACGAGTTCATTACTCTTTGCGGGTCCGTTTCCACATAACTGAAGTGCGGCAGGGCAAAACTTATCTGCTCCTTACAAAGTTCCTCGCCGGCGACAAGGAGAGTTTCTGTGCTAGAGCTTGGAAAAGAAGAAGAAAAAAAGGAGATGAAAAAAGAGTGGAAGAGAGAAGAAAAACAAGGCTGGCGAAGGAGGGTTGGGGGGAACCAGTGAAGAAGTTGATATCTGGCCTGGCTCATCCCAAGGTGCCAGCGGGGGGCTCCCCGAATCGATACGAATTTTATTCGTCGGTCTTGAACTCCGTTTCCGTTGTCTAATCCTTCCGCACAATAAATTTACGGCTTGCTTCACGTATATCTGGAGAAAGTGGGAGGTGGCAGAGTAGAGAGAGGAGGGGGCAGGGTACAGGAAGGGCCATAAATCCAATCCGAAGCGGCCTGTTCCCACTGCTCTCTGCGCTTATTTCCACCACTCATCCCAGATAAATATGTTACTACATCCCTGGGGAGATTTCAGGGGAGAGGTGAGTCCTCAGATATAGCAAGTGTGCATCGATCCACAGGGCGCATCGATCTCACATTAAGGCATCTTCGTTGCATTCAACCCTGATTTGCATCACTTACAAGCACTAACTGCTACACCTCCGCACAAAATTAATAAATAATGCATAAGTGAAACGCCAATCTTGCATGGTCTTCGACCTATCCAGCACCGCCGCACCGTGCCGTCAGTTTATGCAAGGTTGTTAAGATGTCAATCCAAGAGCTATCATGAAATCAACTGCTTTTAATAACCTGCAGACAACATATACAAATCAGATTATGAACACTGTACTTACTGTTAGAGGACCTGAAGGTCACCTTACACTGCAAGCACGTAACTTTCGCTTCTGCCTTCCTAGTTAAAAAGTTCCTAGTTTAAATGTATTAAGTTTCCCCATTTGGTATTACGTACATCGATTAATCAAGGCGATTCGGCAAAAAAATTGCCTTCAAAATTTCGCTTAGTCCTACCTTCAGGCTATGCTACAGTCACTAGCAGTATTTGTTATGTAGCCTACTGGAATTATGGCTCACATCGAAATTACTGGTTGAAATACATAAACAATATTGCAGATTCCGGTCGCGTATTCTACTCGAAAGGACTAATGGAGACACCTGTGTATATTCTGACTTATGACGTCCCGATTTACCGGTAGTCAATTACTCATGAAACAAACTACTACGTTATTCGTCTCTTTCAGCTGGAAACGCAGTAAACATTTAGGTGTCCATTAGGGATTGGTCCTGGCTACAAAGAGACTGGTTCGTAAACAGGGAAAAAAAGTAATGCCACCGAAATGGAGACTTGAAAGCGTAACCTCCGTCACAGGGGGGGGGCAAACGGCCCAAATAGAGTCCAAGTGCGAGAAAGCCATCCATAATCCATATCTAATCCACTTAGAGAGTCGCAGATAACCCGTCCGCATGGATATTTTATTAGCTATAGCTGGCAGCCGAGTATCGACAAGAGCATTTGTGGCCATTATCCTGGTGATAGGAGGGGAAGACCGGGAAGACCTTCTAACCTTGGAAGGGAGCAGGAACCGAAGATCAACACCGCCAGATAGCAGCACCAGCCCACTTATTTCGGAGGGCTAATAAGTGCAGCAGTGTTGTGCGGGAAAGGAGCGAGCGATAAACCTGGCAACCTGTACTGATAAGGATGCTTTAAAGCCCACCCCTCCTTTTCCTTTGTCGTCTTTCTCTTTCCAGCCTTCCGAACAGATAAGGGCGCCTCCTAGATGAAGAAAGACGCATCCAACTTCCCCCCTCTCTCTCCCCTCACTCGCACCTCACTAAAAATACACTCTAACCGTTACACTGATTACATATTAGTTTCTGCACTCCACCAAAAATCGACTGCGACCCCAAAAAGTGATACCCGAATCCACCATCATTCGCAACATTTATACAAGCTGGAACACGCATGCGCACTAGGCCATGGAAACAAGTTTGTGGCCAGCCTTATAGGCACTATACAAAATGGGCCATGACCTCGACCGGTCGTTCCTTCGGGCTGGCAAACTTCGATTTGATTTTCATAACTTTTTCATGTACTGCTGTAAAAGTCGTGGTAGTACACCGAATCGCCATTACCATCTTCTCGTTTGAACCATCATTTGCGTGCTTCCATACATTGCCTATCAAATATGGACATAGCTCGAACCTCGGTCCTTAAATTCGGTCGGATATTCTGTAAAATTTTGAATAGCATGTGTGTGCACTTAAGTTTGCACAGTGTCACTATATCGACGTCATTTCTAACACCCTATTACACTCATAGTATAGCTACAAAGTTTCTCCATAATGAGAGGTCTTTGCAATTTTTCACAATATGAATTCGTGGCTAAATTTTTCACCCCAACCTGAATATTAATTATAACCTAGGAAACTACATGTCAGTGCAGCTTTGGCGGATATCAATTAAGCAAGTCCTATCATATATTTTGCTCCATCCTATGCGGAAAGTAACGCGAAATGTTTCCCGTATAAACTGGAGGCGGTTCATTTGTGGGCAGGATATCATAAGGAAAATGTGTGAGTATAACATGTAGTATTGAAAATAGTACTCATCCTAATAAAAATGGGTAGGTGAAGATAACCTTCCTGGCCATTATGCATATGTACATATTACAGTATAATTTTCACGTAATTGCATATATGCAAAAGAGAATAAATTATGTAAGTTATACGTACAACTTAGTGAAGGTTTCTTGACAAGATTCTTCATTTGCTATAAAAAGAAAGTGTTTCCGCACGTTACCATCTATCCGCCATATACATAAATCATTGTAGTTACGACTACTGCAATATTTGTGAAATATTATTTATCACCCGTCACATTGAATGCCCTTAAATAACGATCAACGCATAAGTTTTAACATTTTCTGGAATAACCAGCATTACATCAAAGAAGAACATACGTCCAATACTGCATGATGCCGCCTCGTGACATAGAGTAATGACGAAAAAAAGGGGGGAGAAAATCCTAGAACCGTTGATAAAACATGGAGATTACGCCCCTCCTGTTAGGTTGGGGTCCAATTAATTCACCTGCACGATGGTGGACCATCACTTCAAATCCCATCGGATAATGTTCCTCGGTGTGAAATCGCCTGAATTTTTAATAAGGCGGCGGGGTTTCCAAATGATTCCTGCGATCAAAACCCGCCCTCCTGCCCCCCTTACTTTTCTGCTGGAAACCTTTTACATTCGCTCCCACGTCGATTTGGTATCGATAAATTTTTTCCAGGGTGCAAAAAAAATTAACCTCAGTCCGCTCCCGAACTTTCCACAAAGGAGGATGAGAAAAATCTGATTAGTCCGCAGAAGTTCGGGTCGAAGTAAACATCTTTTATTGCAAAATGAGAGACTGTCCCCAGCGCTCGTGATCTCGTTGGAGCGGCCACAGATGTTGCTCATCAAGAGTTAGACTAGTTCATCTTCGAAAGTAATCTTACCAGGGAGGAGCGCATTGTGACAAATCTACGCTCAAACGTCGAGTAATCTCGGCTGTTGATATATCCTTCGACTAAGCTCGTACTGGACCAGAAGAAAGCGGACGTCTGCTCTACCAATGTGAATGACACTCTAGCCCAGCTCCGGTTAGTACAGCTTGAATAGCACTTATACAGGCGTCATAAACCAGTTAAGACCGCGACAAAGATGGTCAGTCAACTAAGTTCCCATTATGATTATCGTGGTGATATGTATAAGACACGTCCTATTTTGGCGGTTTTGAGTTTTTTACTTCTGGGTGAAGTCCGTTTTTCCTCAAAATTCATAACGAGCCAGAATGCCAGCATGTTCTGTCTAATCACGCCCGCACTCTACTGGGTCCCGCCAGGTGGAAGCACCAGGGGTAGGTCTGATTTGTACTGTAATAACAAGTTAGTGCACAAGAGGCATTACTATTTTCAGTCCGCTTTCAGTAACAAGGTGGTCCGATACTGTAAGCCTTTCACTTCCAAACGGGCGCGAGAACTCTGGCGCCTCAGTGAACTACAGTAGCCGCAATTTTTTAAACCCCCCGCCCCCTTCCATTCCTAATCCCCGTAATGGGCCGGGTCATCCGGCGGACATCCTTCATGAGATGAGTAATCTGGCAATTTTTGTGTAACCACATATACAGCTTCTTCGCACTCCGCGCCATCTCCCGCCTTTCCCCAACACCACACCCATTTAGGAGTGCCACTCCAGTGGATTGTCTGCCAGTGCTCATTAATAATATAAGTAAAATACGGCTCAACTGATTTCAAACTAGGAGCCGGTGGAAATTGCAATATCTAATCCAGTCCCCAGACACCCACTGGCTGTAAAGTGCCTTGCTGTACTTAATTTCAATTCTGCGGTACAAAGTGTCTCCACACAAGCACCCAGGGCGTTTCCCATCTGGAAACTGTGATTACTGAGTGCAGCAACAGTCAGGGTCTGCTGGTTTGGGCTGGTTGGAGTAAGGCATAGAGGGGGGAGGGAGGGGGAGGGGGTGATTCTATAACCGAAACTATCGAGTCCCCAAACTTAGCTTCATTCCTCTTTCCTTCCTTCTTTTTAGGAGGCCCCCGCCATTTCCTCAAATTGCTCGGGACAACTCGAGTTCTGCTCTGGCCCTCTTTCTCTTTGATTCGCTGCCTCCAGCTCAACTTTGTTGTTTAACTTCCATACTAATGCTGCTGCATGCACTCCCAAGACACACCAACTTCCATTACAATCTCAGAGAGTGGCAACAACGCTGACGGCTTTGGCAGAAGAGATGTTATGTTATGCACACTGATTGCGACACTCTTTTTGGCGACATTTACTTCTTTTTTTTTCAAAAAAAAGGACTTGAAATTTCTGCCACTTTCATCATCTAGGCGCATTGCACAATACATATAAAAACTTGAATGACGATTATTAGCATAAAAATTATGACATATCATATATTAGCGACATGTGTACCTTCGAGTCATGCACAGGACAACGCTGCATCCTCTACCGCCAAAATCCATAAGCTTATTCCGTGTAGCAACATTCGACCCGCCATCTGTAGCCCGACTCGCAAAACGTGGCTATTAAGTCAAGGAACCCTGCGAACTATTTCATATGCAACAGAATATTAATTTAACCACCTTGGCAAACATTCCTACACCTAAGAGCGTGTAATTATTTAGGGGAAGGAAAGAGAAAATAACTTTGAGTAATAATTATCTCTCATGAAACTCCTCTGTTCTCACCAAAAGGAATCATTTCGAATTCAAATGTCGCTCCAGGTGAAATTCTAGAACCTTTGAACTTGAACTGCTGGCAAGGTTCTGGATGTGTATCAGTTTTGATTTTATACCATATACTGTAGTAAGTTACACCCTTTCGACAATAATGTGAAATCCGGAGTTAAATCGCCCTTAAAATTATGCATAATAATATTGTTCGGAAGCTTATGACACTCTTTGATACAGTATTATTTTTTAAAAACATGAAAAATAGTACAGCTACAACAATAAATAAGTTCTGCAACGGCTTATATGCTTCGAGCTGCATCCCAAGAAAACGTTGAACAGAACGATTATTAGAATCGAATCGCCCTTTATTTGTGCAGTAGAGAATGTTAGAACCAAGCAGTAGTTGAGCTTGGAAGCATAACAAGAAATGGGACAAATCCGAAAAAGAAAAAAAAAATCAGCCCCGAAAAAAAATCCATTGCGCAACAATCGATCCATACATTGCATAGTGGGCCGCTAGATGTCGAGGCGCGACCATATGGTAGCATGCAGTTCAGCAAGCTCCCATCAGGCGTCTCTGGGTCCCTGCAATACCAACCCATCCGGTGGCCATGACCCAACCCGGAACAATACTACGCAATAAATCTCAGAACAAGAAAATAAGGCAATTCTTGAATCATTATTGACAGAGAATTACATTTTGAAATAAAGGCAACTTTGAAGGCTTCTTTGCCAATTCTTCGAAGAAACAAAAAAAACCGAAGTGAAACTCTTCAAAAACGGGCCCCAACAATGTCAAATGACACCCACACGGACTCATATGATGCCCACACTCAAAACCTATCCACTTTTACCAAATGCATCAAGCTCAACAGGGCGACGCTATTAGAGCAAGCAAAGTCACGCTAAGGCCATTGTTCCAAGAAGTACAAACATTGTAAGGTGTGGCAACATTGGCAAAGTGATAAATTCGATTCTAATGGGCGTAATAAAGCCGAAACGTGGCTGCTTTTGTGGGGGGAGGGGTGGTTGAAGGTGGGGGAGGGAGTACTTGAAGATGATTAATTGTCCTCATGGGAGCAAAGCGTGGGTGCAAGCACAGGGATAAAGTGCGTGTGTCTGCTTCATAATAACTTACTCAGGCGGCGCACGTGGCTGCAGGAGAAGAGAGAGAAAAAAAGTTGGCCCTGCGCTAATTTCCTCTCCATCAAAATGGCGGCCGTGACGACGCGCGCCCACGAATGCTGATTGAGACATCATCTGGGGTGAGCCACACCTGAAGAGACCCATAAATCAAGCCTCCCCAATTGTCTCTGGATTCTACCAGTCCATAATTGCTGCCTCCCTTAGCAATTTACAGAATAAAAAACAAGTGCGCTAATTGCGTCGATAGTTGCGTTATTTACTTTTTTGCCGGCGGGCATCAAAATTATAGGGAGGCCCACGGAAGTTGTTCCAAAATAAATGTGATTTCAATAAAGGTTCGTGTTGTTGTTTGCAGGAGTGCTATTAGCCAGGGGGTTAATCACTTTCGGGATAAATGAATGAATGAATACCGCTTAATTACGTGAGCCGGAAAACGCAGCATGGCAAAACATGGCTCTATATCGATATAAATATGACACATAAACATCAACTCACGCCTTGACAAAGAGTGCTTTTGATTCTTGTAATTTTGGTTTGAAGAAGGTTATTGTTGTGGAATTCTGCGAAACTTTAATCACCGAACCGTTTTTAAAGCGCCAACCAATCAGGCAGCCCACGATCATGAAAAAATTACGTAGAGAGGGGGAGAGGGAAAACGCCATGACTGTTATATAACAAACATCCCTGAATTAGCCTGGATATTATCGGAAAACCCACAGAAAACTCCAGAGTCGGGAGAGAAATACTGCATAACTTATAATCTCCAAAATAACAACCTCAAATAGTATGGAAAACGATCCAGTCATCGCACAGGTACAGTGCCTAAAGAGTATCAAGGATGGTATGAGCGGGTTATGGAAGGACCAGTGGCAGTGGCTAGATCGTCACTAATAACTTACTATCACAAATTAATGGCGCATCATCTGCTTGGAATAGTCGTCTGAATCGATAGGAATGTTTCATGCAGGCGGTGCGCTATAAAGTGACAAAAAGGATCACAGACGTATTTTTCAGCACCACTAGCTTCTTCCAGATATCGTTAACATTATTCATGGGCACTATCAAGTTGTTTTCTTGATGTTTCTCCATTTTTGTTTATGCAAATAAACATTTCTCGAGGCCGGTTAGTATAGTGACCCTCTATACATAGCTTCAACATTCTCGAACACAGACATTTTAGTGTCAATCTATGGCTACACTGACTTCGACAGAGCTATACTTTTATCCAGTCTTCGCATGTTTTCTCCATACTTGACGGTAAAATATGCGACACTAAGTGGGTTATGTACACCAGAGAGGCATGCAGTATCCGACAGTTCCAAGTGAAAACAAACTGAATGATACTAATTATTATCGTTGAAGCGTAGTTGCCTGAAAATAAAAACTACAAAAATGTTTATTTCTCCTATATTGCAATTAAAAATTAGCCACGAGTTAAGGCAAACAAAATCAAAAATAAAATAACAGGGTTCAATTTAGTATTCGAAATGCAAACAACAGCACGTAGTGTTGACGGCTGCAGTACAGTGCATGATGCAGAGGGACCGCAAGCCCTGACTGCACTGTAGAATCCTACAAAATTTGATTATATCCTATATTTACTTGGGAGAGAAAGCGTTTGCACATAATGCGAGCCGTTTATTTGTGCCAACTGGAGCCGATTCGCAAATATCCTTTCCTGCGAGAGGCCCATAAATTGAAAAGTAATTGACCCAGCTGAATAGTTCACAGCCATCTCCGTTTATGCCCGCGCCGAAATAGGAAACATTTATTTCAATTTTATATGTGTATATATCTATATATCTTTTATTACTCGACCTCCCCGGGCCTGAAGACACCCACCCTCTTTTGTGGGCCTGACTTTAATATTGGCGAGGTAGATGAGATGGGGAAATGGCGAAGGTCGGGAGAGGTAGTCGAGGGTGAGGTAGGGAGGGAGTGGAAGGTTGTTCCGCGGAATTCGCAATGAGCCAACGATTTTGGAAGGGGGCATGAGAAATGAAGACTGTCTCGCCGTGACAGTTGGGAATGTCGCTCTTTTGAAGGAGAGGGGGAGGGAGGGAGGGAGGGAGGGAAAGAGAGGGAAAGGTACGGATTCAACTCCCTAATTCCAGTGTCCATTTTCTAATTTTGTTATTGCGTACTTGCTTTTGTGTGTCGGAGGCGGTATATGCATGCGCGGCACTAGAACACGTGAGGAATGCTGAGAATTAAGGATTTTGCTGGGACTCTGACGGACACTCCAAAGAGATGGGGTAGAATGGAAGGGTGACTCTTTTTATACTAAATTCCTCCTCCCCACTAAAATGTTACGCAAGCACGCCCATGCTACTCCGCTATTATATCACAGTATACATCTAGTCGTAAGACAGCCACTGATTGAGACATAAAATGTGTATAAGTTAATTAGTATCCCACATAAGTTAATACATCTATGTTTATGTCCAAATTATATGTATTTACAGGGGTTGGACAAAATAATAGGATCGAACACCCTGCCAAAAGCGGTTGAAACTTCGCGTCTGTTTTATTCGAAAACTGGAAAGGTTACAAAGATGGATTTTACCAAGGTTTGAAGCTCCATCGATGTACATTTGTCGAGGTATGCATATGACGAAAAAATCACGACAGGGAGAGAAAAACAAAAGACGAACGACACCCCCCCCC
>KZ539442.1:13149-23563 GCA_000934665.2 Catajapyx aquilonaris
CCCACCCCCCCCCCCCAAACTTGAGAGCAGGACATCATAGGCCAGTTGGCGCATAGGCTCTCCCTCTGCACACTACTGCAGCTCTCAGGGGGAATGTAGTTCTACATGCACATTGGTCATGATTCACGACTTGGGCAAAGCCCACCAGGGTGCTATGACTAGCACGTGTCTTGCCTCCATTGATGTGGGTCTTATTACCCTTTCTGACTGCTACATGTTCTCTAATTGTTGGACGGCGAACGTGAAAATCTATGGTTACTACTACCTAGGTGATGAGTGTTGATGGACATATAAGCAGAGAGAAAGGATAAGGCTTTTAGTGGTATGATGAAGACCTCGGGGGAAGAACGATCAAGGTCCACTTTTTGTCAAAAATTAATTACATATCTCAAAAGATAATTTCACTAGCATAGAATATGGTGGTTAGGTCGTGGAGTCATGATCATAGGTCACAATGGAAGGGGTCACAATGGAAGGCCCCGAAAGTGGGATGTACAATAGAACCTTATGGTCCTTCGAAATTTAAAATTGCAATATCTCAGTTTCACCTGAAGTGGACCTTGATCGTTCTTCCCCCAAGGTCTTTATATGGTTAAACACATGATACTCCTCAGATGTTCAGAAGAACCACAAGTCATACTAATTCATTTGTCTGTATGGATATTTGTTTTTGTTGTGAGTAAATTTAATTTTTTGGCCCCTCCCTTTCATCTTGTATTTTACGATACAGTAGCGTATCAATCTTTACTTGCCGTTTTGATGTCTATGGCTTTTATTGACAAGACAATGGGTGGGTATTTCATTTTACTGCTAAGGTTCTGCTAGTGGCCTCCTTCCAACTATGTGAGAGTTACGTACCATCATGTGTAACATGAATTATTGCAAAATGATTGTGCTTTTAATGCATGATCTCTCATATGACATGCTTTATAAAATGCTTGTGATAAAAGTTTCGCAAGACTTTTAATAATGGGTGTTGTGCCTTAGATATTTGCATGTTTACATCCATTTTGTCATTTATAACTGTTCTTCTTTTAGGCTCAGAAACAGAGAAAAGGCAAGAAAAGGGAGACCGAGAGGGTTCGAGGAAGCAAGATCCGCAAACAACCGGACACAGCGAAATATGCTGGTAGGACATTTGTGGATGCAGCTGGTAACATAAGGCGTAAGGGTAAACTTCGGGAAGTACCGCGCACAGGAAAGCCCACGAAGATGAAGCGTATCATATTGGAGGAGAGATTGGGAAGGAAGCTACAGATAGCAAAGCTGATGAAATCTATGAAGTGGGATAAAAGAGTGGAAGACCTTGGAGGAATGGAAGGAGAAACTCATTTTGATGGACCAGATGCTCAGGCCAAGGTGGATGGTAATGAGATATTGCTCAAGGATCCTTCCATCAAAAGTTTTATTCACTCCCGCAAGTTTCGCGAGTAAGTATGCTGGCTGTCCATATATAGCTTATGAAGCATGCCTTAAATTTATTGCATTTTTCAAGATCTTGTGTATGCCATGTGTGACACAGTCTGCTTACATTCATATGATCATATCATATCACTGAAAATATTGTGGATAGCTTGTGCTTATCAAGTGTCTGTCTGCCTCATTAGTGAGCAATAGTAATGGCATGCGGTATAAGTGTGCACCTTTATCAGTCAGTAGGTTATAAGTTCAGTATGCCTCTCAAGCTGGGTGCCAGTTTTTTAAATATTTTTAAATTATATATACAGGGTGTTTCAACTTTTTTGTCCAAACAGTTATTGGAAAATTGCACGTAGCTGCTACTTTGTAAGCAGTGACTTGCAAACGGTGATTTGTCGGAGGAATGGGGAATGGGGAAAAAGAGGGTCACACATCCCATGGCATGTGTGACCCTCTTTTTTCCAGGCTTGACCCTCAATTTTCAGTGGGCAGCACATATGCCACTTCAACCTACGATTCACAGGGAATATTCCCCGTTCCTCCAAAAAATCACCGTTTGCAAGTCACTGCTTTCAAAGTAGCAGCTACGTGCAATTTTTCGATAACTGTTTAGACAAAAAAGTTGAAACACCCTGTATATACATGTTAGGCTCAAACCCTGAAAATGGCCATTGGGCGAAAAATATTGCCTTACTGCAGAATGCTCCTAGTCCAACCATCCATTCTGCAGATTGGACAGTTTGACATGGAGCATTCTGCATTCTGGACGTTTTAAACCATCCATTCTGCAGAATGCTCATTTTCAAACCACCCATTCTGCAGAATGGACGTTTTAATGAAATCGCCAGACCCCGAAATGCTATTTTTAAAATGCCAAAACGCTTTCCTGGGCTAAACTTCAGTGTCATGACGCCAATTTCGTGTCGGGATGGCTGGTTTAAAAGACGCCCATAACTTGTGACAGTATGTTTCCTGTTTCCTACTATGCCATGTAGATGCTGGAAATAAATCACTCTAATGTTGCTTGGCAAATTGTTGAAGTACTTAACATTTGATGATGTGTTTATTTTCCAGGAACTATTATCTCCAAATATTTATTACCATTATTACTAGTACATCTTCCAGGCACTGTTATCCTTCATTTATTATTAGACTATTTGTTCTTGCAAGCACTGTTCGAATGACACTTATAATTGCACTTAATATTGCTTGATCGACATTTACATTTCTTATCAGTGCAGTACTTTTTGCAACTGCAACATATGAATCCCTGCTTACTACCTGAACTTAAAGCTGAATCCAATCGAAGAGATACAGAACTGGTGGAAGGAACTTCGTTCAGATCTATAAAATTGGAATCAGCAGGATGCAACATATTCGAGTTGTTCAGCTTCATCATGAAACCTCTGAAATCCAGTACCTGAAGTTGATCGAGAATGTTTTTGGCTCCTATAGGAATGTGTAAAGCTCAGGGGTTCGTTTTAGGTTACGTTAAAGCATCTGGGCTCTACTACCAGTTAGGCTCCAAAGAAGGCATTTTAGAGAGGCTGTATGACGTCACATCTGCTAATTCCAATTTTATAAATCTAAACGAAGTTCCTTCCACCAGATCTGTATCTCTTCTATCGGCTTCAGCTTTTAAATTCAGGTGGTAGGCAGGGATTCATAAGTTGCAGTTGCAAAAAGTACTGCACTGATAAGAAGTGTAAATGCTGTTCAAGTAATACTAAATGCAATAATATTCTAAGTGTGACAAATGGTGCCTGTAAGAATGCTAGAGGCGGATTCTAAGGTCCCCTAAGTCCATTGTCAAGAAAAATGAGCTGAGGACATCGATTGGTAGCTTATGGTACTCCCCACCTCCTCCTGAGGTCAGAATACACCAATTGTCCCTGAGTCCAAGCATGGAAATCAGAGGATTTTTCCAAAGACATACAAGTTCATTTACTTTATGGCAACAAAAACTCATATCTCAAAAGGACTCAAATGGACCTAGTGGACATTGGAATCCCGCCTCTTATGATGAAGGTAATAGTTCCTGGAAAATAAACATCATCATTAAATGTTAAGTATTTCAACCATTTGCCAAACAACAATAGGGTGATTTATTTCCAGCATCTACATGGCATAGTGGGAAACAGGAAACATAGGCCTACTGACACAGAAAGTTATGGGTGTCTTCTAAACCAGCCATCCCGACACGAAATTGGCATCCTGATGCTTAAGTTTAGCCCAGGAAAGTGTTCTGGCATTTTTAAAGGAGCATTTCGGGTCTGGCCGTTTAATTAAAACGTCCATTCTGCAGAATAGATGGTTTGAAAATGAGCATTCGGCAGTTTAAAACGTCCAGACTGCAGAATGCTCCATCCATTTTGTGGAATTGATGGTTTGGCATAGGGGTAATAAAAAAATAAAAAATAAAAAAAATTAGAAAGTAAATAGCGAAATTACACCATAAAAGTAATTGCTGGAATCTATATCCAAGATGGCTGCCATGTCATTGGGCTTTTGCTAATTACGTCCTTGACATAGAGAAAATAGACTGCTCAACCGGTGGCCATATTGAATCAAAGTGATAATCCAGCGCCCATGACACTAGAGGGAAAGAATTGCTGGAAATTTTGCAAATAAGTTTAAAATGAGGCTTTGGTGGGACGGTAAGTTCATAGGGAGATTATATTCAACAAATATTTAACAAATGTTTTAGATTTCGGATTCAGCGTGTCAAAATAGCTTCTAAATTCAACTTCCGGTGGAGGCCACTTCGGTTTCCCGGGGTCACTCTGTCCTTGTACAGGCGGGTATGATTTAGATTTTGAAATCAGTTTCCCGAAATAACTACCACAAAAGCTATCAAAAACCCTGAATTCTGCAACTGGTACAAGCAACCACACATTTGGAAAGGGATTTGATTTACTCTGGCCACCATGACAGTAGAAGGAAAAACAAAGGGTTTTTCTGCTTCAGGTTTATGAGTCTAGCAGCATTGGGTTAAGCGGTCTACTTTCTCTGCGACCTACGTCATTGAATTACGTACTTTGTAATGCCTTGTTTTTCACCATAGCGCAGCTAAATTATGCAATCATTATTAGCTTCAACTCCAAAATGTTTTCATGGGTAATTTTAGCATATTGGAAGGAAAAATAAGGCAACGCAACATGTCATCGGACATGAGTACGGGCAAGCATAAACCGAACCTCGGCCTCTTTTTACCATCTTATCGCTGGACATAAAAAATGTCAACTTGTGCAATGTATAGAAGAGGACCTGAGTACACACAGAGTTTTTCATTCCATATATACGCATTGTTGCACTAGGGTAGCTAGATAATGGCACGAAATTCAAATTATTTGTGCAATTTTTCGCATTAATGTTTTATACCTAACGAATTGACTTTAAAACTTCAAATATTTGTCAGACGAATCTCATACCAATTCCGACGACATTTCATGCATTAACATTGTGACCTTGACACTTTACGTTCATTTTTTCGTTATCCCGATTTTCAGGATAGTGGTAGCAGAAGGATTAAAGCACTAAACGCATTTTCAGAATTATTTTTGAAACCACATTATTAGGAAGCAGTGTCAAACGGGTACCACCTGTAAGCTCTCTCTAATAATCTTGTAGGGTGATGAATCCAGACAACGGTCGTAGAAGAATAGGTCGGGACGCTCTCCGCCACCTTGCGTGCCGTTAACCCTTCCCGCATTGGTGCTAGTATATCGGCAATGGAATCCCGCTGTGGAACTCGCTGCAGCCATAGCGACTAGCGACTCTGACGGTACAACTCTGCATTAACACCTAGCTACCGATAGCGATACACCAAGATGCATAGTTGTACCGTCAGGGTCGTAAGTCGCTATGGCTGCAGCGAGTTCCACAGTGGGATTCCATTGCAGATATACTAGCACCAATGCGGGAAGGGTTAACGGCACCGGTTTTTCTATTGGCCTGCGATAGAAGTGTCCAGGGGCTGATCCAGACCTTGACTAGAAGTAGGGTTCTTAAAATGTCAAGAACATTCTTGTTTCAGAGATTGAAATGAGTTTTTCCCAGAAATGAATGATAACCCAGGGAAATAGGTCAGTTGCCCAGAAAACCGTTGTCTGCTAGATTCGAGGCATGTTCGGAAATGATTTACACTCTTTCTTTTTCCCGCTGAAGAAGTGGTCGTAGAAGTTAATTATAATAATAATTAATAATAATTGGTTGGGTAATGCTTTCACCCTATCAGGGTTTATTGCATGGACCTTTATTTGTTGTATACATTGGAGCCTTTATACGTATCGCCCGGGCCCACAGGCAGGATGACAGGAGGGGATGTGCAAGTGCAGTGCATCTGACGTGTGGCCATTTTTAGTGAGTTCCCCCGGGTGGTTTAGTCTGTAGGAAATACCACCCGAGACGAAGCCAGAGGTGACCGACCTCTGCACGAGATGAAGGGGGTGTCCCCGGGCTGGGATCGAACCCGGGACCTTAACATCCGTGGGCGCGCGCATTACCGCTGCGCCACTCCGTCTCCCCTTAGAAGTTAATTATTCACCACTAGATGGAACGAGTCTTCCTGAGTGTGCCACAAAAAGTTGGACGCCATTCGTGTCAGTCGCATCGTCACGGTGCCCACCGAAAGTAGTGCCCATAGTTCTCGTCATGGACAACGTTGCAGGAGACTACCACGGGCATCGGTGGACCACATGGTTTTTGTGGATGGAAGGAGTGGCAGCGACAGATATTAATCCTACTGGTGGACTGGCTGGAGAAGGGCAATAATAATAATCATAATAATTTGTACCCAGTGCTAGGGCCATGGGCCCTCTTAGGGGGGTGGGATACCACCATTTTTTAAATTTTTTATCTGGAACTCTTGCTTTTGTTTTTACTTCTCGTATATGGGGATGGGATAGG
Source organism: Catajapyx aquilonaris (assembly GCA_000934665.2). NCBI lineage: Eukaryota > Metazoa > Arthropoda > Diplura > Dicellurata > Japygidae > Catajapyx > Catajapyx aquilonaris. The sequence goes on from KZ539442.1 coordinate 19,477, forward strand.
GACGGAAGGAAGCGGCTGTGGCCTATAATTACGGACACGACCCCGGAATTTTCCTGGTGAGACCATGGGAAACCACAGAAAACCATGGTCAGGGTCGGCGGCCACCGGAATTCGAACCCAGGACCTCCCGATTAGCAGTCAGATACCATATCCCCTCCGCTACCACTGCTTCGGTGAGAAGGGCAATACAATCAACAGCGAAAGGTATGGTGTCAGCCTTCGTCGTCTGCGTTGAAGGATCCAGCAACGCCGCAAAGGGAAGTGGGCACGGAAGGTCTTGCTCCTTCACGATAACTCTCGTCCGACGGGGCCAGGTCCGGGGAAGATGGTGGGTGGTTCAAGGTCATGTATCCCAGCTGTTCCAGCAAAGATGTCGTTGCATGGCTGGTATGGGACCGAACGTTGTAGTGGAGGAGCAAGACCTTCTGCGCCCACTTCCCTTTGCGGGATTGTTGGATCCTTCGACGCAGACGACGAAGGGTGACACCGTACCTTTCGCTGTTGATCGTATTGCCCTTCTCTAGCCAGTCCACCAGTAGGATGAACATCTGTCATTGCCACTCCTTCCGTCCACAAAGACCATGTGGTCCACCGCTGCCCGTGGTAGTCTCCTGCAACGTTGTCCATGATGAGAGCTACGGGCACTACTTCGGTGGGCACCGTGACGATGCAACAGACACGAATGGCGTCCAATTTTTTGTGGGACACTCAGGAAGACTCATTCTATCTAGTGGTGAATAATGGAACTTCCAGGACCACTTCTTCAGCGGAAAAAAGAAAGAATGTAAATCATTTCCGAACGTGCCTCGTAGTTATATCGCCACACAGGAAGTGGGGGAAATGACATTTTTAGGAACTGATCTGGCAACCCTCTCTCCAAGGAGAGAATCAGTGAGTCAACTTCCTCGAGACATCCAGTCCTATTCTCTTCCTAGTGTAAATGTTAGGTTGACTGTGATGACAATGGGGATATATTACGGAAATTCCGGGCTGGCGAGCCAATTTGGCCCTACAGCCCCTCCTTCCCCATTTATTCAACACATTTACAACACAAAACAAGTATAACATCAAACAAGTACCGTACAACATCAAAAACGCAGCCCAGTCATCCATCATCAGATCATCCATGCATCCATACATCAGTCCACCGCCATACATCAGTCAACCGCCAAAGGGTCTTCAAGAATTGTTCAGCTCAGATAACACTCTGTCTGCCTCTAAACAGAATAGGTTGAAACTCTGAGGTATGTCTGTTGCAAATGCTCCCCTGGAACACGGCCATCCCAATCCCTTTGAGACCGCCGCACAAAGTAGTTGGCCCCTAGCTCTTAACACTTCAGTGATTGTGCATTGCCAGAGGATGTGGGCCGCATCCTGTCACCCCAGGCCACATGGGCACCAGACGCTCTCCTCAGTCACATTCCCCCTCCTGAAACGAAAGAGATAGGCCCGGAAAGCCGTGGCCAGAAATGACCCGGGCCACATGTCCGTGCACGTGCCTGTCGCTGTCCACCTCGGGTAAGAAGGGGCGATACCAGGCTCCCCCAGTCGCTTCCCATCTGATCTGCCAAACAATGGGGATGCTAGATATCCTCTTGCCTGATGAACCCGCTGCAGCAGATGACCCATTGTTTCAGACTTTGACCTCCCTTTCTATGGCTACCTTACCTTTCATCATAAAATCCATGAATATCCAGTTGTCCTGCCATTGAACAAGTTTCTCTGCAAACCTTTCACAGAAGGTGGTTTCCTGCACAAAGAACCACTTTTCGCCTTCTCCTCCATACCCCCTGCCTCCACCCACCCCACCTCACCTTGTTTCCACTCTTTCCAGTGACTACCAATCAATTGGTTCATCAGGTAACCTGTGAATTGGGGATGTCAGGGACTTGCTTTTACATGATTTAGTTGAGTTGTCACATGTTATTTTTTTACCAAGTTGCATTTTCTCTCGTTGTACTTCAACTTGGTATAACCACTAGGCCACCATAACTGAAATTTCCCAACAGTGTGTATAGTGATTTGTATTTATTTCAGTTACTGCGATCATGTCCTTAGCAAGGATTTGGACCAAACAGTGGCAAGCCTCATGAATGATGTGGTCCGATTCCAAGAGAGAACTTACACCAGAAATCCTATCAAAGCTGTAGCAAAGCCTCGTATGGTAGTTGGTCTTCGCCAAGTCAGTCGTTACCTTCGGGTGAAACGCTTGAAGCTGCTCATTTTTGCCCCAGATCTGGAGGTGGTTCGTGCAAAAGGTAAAGAATATTGCAAATTAGTGCCAAGCCCAGTTATTTAATTAAACTGGAATATGTGCAGGTGGTCTGGACAGCTTGATAGAAAGGATCAAGCATGAGGCACAACACCAAGGCATCCCTTATGTATTCTCCATGAACAGAAGGCAATTAGGACGCCTAACACACAAGGGCGTTCTTATAAGCTGCATAGGCATTTTTAATTATCAAGGTTCAGAGGTAAGTGATCACATAAGAGTTGTTAGGCCAGATAATATTACCAGTTCTGTTGCAGGATAATTATGCTAAGATAATTGAGATGCTGCCTGAACTGCAGAGTCAGTACCAAGAGAAGCTGGACCATATCCGGTATCTATTCGGCATAGGAGAGGTGAGCAGAACCTGTGACTTGTCCTTTGCATTGAATAGCAGTGAATTTATTGTTATTAATATTATTATTGTTGTTGTTATTGTTATTATTATTATTATTATTATTATCATTATCATTATCATTATTATTATTATTGGGCATTTTTGCGGTAACGAACCAAGGTTCGGACGATTTTTTTCAACTTTCATTGTGATTTTCCATGCTTGGGGATACTTTTTTTTTTCTATTGAGTTCCAGGTACAGAGGGCTGAATTTTGCCACAAATCCGACAGAAAATATATCATTCGATAGAGCCCGAGGAGCGAGAACAAACACGGGAACGAACCAAAGTTTCGAGGACACGCATTTCTGCACCGGGTTACATTGCGTAATAACTTTGCGAATTCTGAGTGGTTTTGATGGCAGTATAGAGATGCTCTAGAGAAGAAAAGTGCGAGGAATCCATTGGTCACCTTGCCGTACCGGTATCTGCTTTTCTTTGCATCGTAGCGCAACAAAACTCTCGGTAACTGACCAAGAAAAAAAGTAACGAACCAAGGCGTGCGATTTTCCACCGTTCAGAACCTTTTCACGGGTAGTATTTGTGAGCTGTTTTACCACTTCAGGGCGCACATAATTAAAACGAGACACATCATGACACTGACCAGTCATCAGAGGATTCTCCTGTATTGGTCGGTTGATACGGCTGGGTCGTATGACCTGGTCATCGCTGACTACCTCATCATGGGACTATGCCGTGATTATTGTGCATACGTATGTTGGATGTAACCCAACATGAAAAGGGTGCGGCCTGCCTACACACCAGTTTTTGCAGACCAGACTGACACAGACACCCAGTTGCACAGTGGGGACGAATTTTTCAAACACGGCCATATGTAGATTTTCCAACTTCGAAATATCTACATGATATTAGCATTACGATACTATTAGACATTAGGGTCATTAGAGACACATTATTTCTTGGCACATAAGTGCCCATAAAGCCACGAAAACAGCGACTGAAGTAAGAGGAAATTCCGGGGAAATTAATTCGGTCATTATCCCCGGACAGTGATGATTTTGACAATGTTATTTGTAGCGAGTTTCCTGGACGTAGCACAGCCATTTTAGCTGTACCACATTGTAATGCATATGCATATGACTGTATAAGGAGTTATAATGTGACCATCTATAAAAATTTACTAAGCCTATAAATGAAGGTATTTGAAAATGGGTCATTTCAGTCAATTTTCCAATAAATTCAGACCTGCAAAAATTCAGATAAATGCAAATTTTTTGATTTACGGCCTATAAAAAGCAGGAGGCTCTCATGACTGAGAAGAACCAAAGACTAGCTGCCACCACCTGCCACCTGCCACCTTGACCGCTAGAGACAATTAACTTCCGGACCACCCATCTTGCAGTGGCATTGTAAATAGAGGCAACTGTTTATAACATGAAGGATTCGTGAAAAATTGTTTTC
>JYFJ02005955.1:0-20000 GCA_000934665.2 Catajapyx aquilonaris
AGTGCAGCTACATAGCTGACGCGTTTTGGTGTCGTCAACCATTTTCATTCCAATATGGCGGCACAATATGTGCACTTACCCCGGGTGTGCACTTCCCCCACTTCACCCTATATAAAAATTAATCAAAATTAAAATATGGCGTGGGGTCCTAAAAGACCCCACAGCACAGTTACCGTAACTTTCAGGCACGGCACGGTTCCAGGGTTAATTTAAACGCTAACATGAAATATTTACAGGCATAATAACTATATGATCTCGACACTTATCGTTTTCACTAGGCTGCATTATGAAATGCCCTATATCTGTCATGAAATAAAGTACTAGGTATAATTTGCACCTGAATAAGGGTCTAAATAGAGAGATTCACTTATTATGTAGGAAGCAGCCAGTCACGTACTAAATGAGTGGTTCTGTAGGCTGTACAAAAAAAAATCAAGGTCTCCAGTTATGAGAATGGGGAGAGGAAAAAAACACCAAGGGCTTGCTTAATCAGATACTAGCATGCTATAAGATTGTGCTGCTAGTCTATTCAAAGCACAATTCTATCAGAACCAGATGTAGCTAGTGTGCAGGAGGAAAGTCAGTGACAGTCACTGATACTAGGATATCACCAGGGATAGCCCAGTTGGTATTTTTTTTTCCTGCTCAAGGCTACAGCTGGGAAGGCAACCTACATCAGCAACAAGGCCAAGGTAAATTGGATTTCTCCCCTATAGCTGTTTGGATGCAAGCCAACTCTGCAATAAGTAATGATTTCCCAGTGGCATTGGTCAGTGGTGGAAGTGCCTATTGTGAGGATAATGTGTGCATTTTTGTACAGTGCCAGCCATCTGTGTTTGTTCAGTGCCAGGAATATTTATGAGTGTTCAATGTGACCTGTGATTGACAAGTGCTTCCTATCTCTAGAAAACATGGATTGTGAAGTACCCTGTGACCACTCTTATCTTATGTCTCACCTTTAGGTAGAGCAAAGGTGAATGCAAGAGGAATCACTATGCATCTATATGGATCGATATTATTCCTACTATGGATTATGCTTAACACATCATCATGTGTAAAACTGCCAAATATTGTCATTATACTAGCTGATGACTTGGGCATTGGTGATGTTGGCTGCTTTGGAAATGATACGATACGAACCCCCAATATTGGTAATGCACTTGTGAAATTACCTTTCTGCATGCGGCTACTGACTACGCATTATACCATTTTATTAAAGATCGGATTGGTAAAGAAGGTGCCATCTTGCATCAGGCATTGGCAGCAGAAGCAGTTTGCACTCCCAGTAGGTCAGCTCTTTTAACTGGGAGATACCCTATGAGAACAGGTACAGTCAATTGAATCAAATGCTTTCTAATTTGAATATTTATTAGTACTAGAGTGCACTTGGCAATTAGTTTCCCTTCCACAAACATTGGTCCCAGTCCTGCCAGAATCGCTGCTTCATACGAAGGCAGTACTCGCGTAGGTTGGGCAGTTGCTCTGAAAAATTGTTTCAAGGAGATTAATTTTTGCATTAGAGAAACAAGATCTTTAAGTCATACCATCGCAAACCCTGGCAAAATTGGACCCAGGGGAGTTCCAAAGCACTTGAACCAGTTCTGAAAATACGGCACAGTCGGCTTCGCAGGGCTCTTCACCAAAGAGGAATTTCTTCTTTCCTGTTTAACACATCATTATAAATACTATTGAATTATGATAGTCAGAATTCAGTACTGACCAAGAATGACTGAGATGGCTCTGAGGTCACTAGCCACAATTTCATCAATTTCTTCCGGAGTGTGTCGACCCATCCCTTGCAAATATGAAACCTTCTTGAAACGCCTTGGCACTAATACTTTCATCACAAACTTGAAGTAGAATGGCAAATTCATGATAGTGTCAAGGCAGGCACCCTTGGTAATGACATATCGCCACACAGCCAAACCCCTACACCGCAAAACCAAAATGTGTTATCATATTATATGCAAGGTATGTTCTCAAGCGCAGGGCATTACAATACTGACCACACTAGGTGTTCATCCACCATGACCTGCAAAGCATGGCCAACAGCTCGTTGTTCAGGGGTTAACTGTCGTGACATATCCTTCCCAAACTTGCGACTCAAGAATTGAATACACATTTGGGAGTCAGCAACTTCCTCCCCGTCGACTGTGATGTACGGTGTCTTTCCTTTAGGGCCCCATACATCCTTAAAATCCACCTGTCAATAAGCACAAGTGATTATATAATGCTTCAGTGTGTGTGTATATACTGTTACGCTGACCTACCTCATATGGAATGTTGGCCATCCGAAGAAAAGTCTCCAGTTTGATACAAAAAGGTGACATGTTCGGGGTGAGTTTTCCTCTAGGGAACTGGTGCAGGATGACTTTGTCCTTGGACTTCTCCTTCCATTGGGCTTGTCTCTGTCGACGCTTGATGGTCGCCCCAACTCTGCAAGCGACATACGCTACTCCGACACCCAGCACCACTCTTCCGGTATTGGTGTCCAGAATGAATGAACGGACACTATTAGCCAGAGTGCACAGCGAGCAGTCATTCATTCCTGCCATTTCTCCTGCTGTCATGCAACTGTGGGAACGGGAACGGGCTACGGGCAAGGGGGAAGTGGGCCTGTGGTGCTGGTGTGCCGGGTTTGTCCTTGGTTTAGACTGCGATGGGCATCAGTTACGTCACGCAAGCTACCGAAGTACCGATGTTGCAAGGTCGACGCCTTGAGAAGTTGCGCAACACGTGTGTGACTTTTGCTTTTTTTTTAGTGATTGGGGGGGGGGGGGNGGTTGTCCTTTTACATGGATTTAGTCTCCGCGGATTCAACCAACGGATCTAAAATATTCTGGGGGAATTATTATCCGAAAAAGCGGCGCAAAACTTGAATTTACGGAGTGCGCCTTTCATCTTGAAAAACATATGAGACCCACCATTGTTAGAACTTAGAATAATTATATTCTATGTAGGCATTGACTATTTCACACTAAAATTGCTTTATTCAGTATTCAGTTGCCTAAGTACAAGCATTGGTCCCAGTCTTTCCAAAAACGCTCTTTCATGCGGAGGCAGTACTCGCGAAGATTGGGCAATTCGGCTGAAAAATTAGGAAAACATAATTATGTGATTTCAAAAGTAGGCTGCTCAGAGTTTGACGGATTTTTTACTTACTATCGCATAACGTGACAAAATTGGATCCAGGGGAGTTCCAAAGTATTTGAACCAGTACAGCAAAGACGGCACACTCAGCTTCACAGGGTATGTCACCAAACAGGAACTTCTTCTTTCCTGTGTTTCCAACACGTCATTATTTTAGAATGAAGCTGTAACCATGTAATTAACTGTACTCACCAAGAATAGCAGAAATGGTTCTTAGGTCCCTTCCCACAATATCATCGATCTCTTCCGGTGTGTGACGACCCATCCCTTGCAAATGTGCTACCTTCTTGAAACGTCGCGGAAATACCATCTTCATATAGAACTTTACAATTGGGTTCAAGTGCACAATGGCGTCCATGGTGGCTCCCTTCATAAAGCTGTATCGCCACACAGCCATGCCCCTTTAAAAGACAATGTGATTCATCAATCTTTCAAAGTATTAAAATTTACTAGTCTTACCATAACAAGTGCTCGTCCACCATGATCTGCAAAGCGTGACCAATGGCCCGCTGTTCCTCTGTCAAGTGTAGTGACATGTCCTTGCCATACTTACGTGTCAAGAACTGAATACACATTTCCGAATCCGGGATATCTTCTCCATCCAGGGTGATATATGGAGACTTTCCTTTAGGCCCTATTATATCCTTGTTCTCCACCTGTTCAACGACAAACTTCATTAATCTTTGAAACTGACCAAAAACTGTTAACTTGCCTCATATGGTATGTCGGCCATCCGCAGGTATGTCTCCAGTTTCAGAGCATAAGGAGACACATTCGGCGTGAGTTTTCCTCGCATAAATTGATGCAGGATGACCTTGCCCTTGGACTTCTCTCTCCATTGGGCCTGCCTCTGTCGGCGCTTGATGGTTGTCACAACTTTGCATGCGACATACGCCACACCGATGCCCAGAACCACTTTTCCGGTGGTGGTGTCCAAGAAGAAGGTTTTCACATTCTTGGCTAGTGTGCACCCCACGTTCTTCTCCACTCCTTCCATTGCACCTTCTCTTGCTTGACTGGGGGGTGGCCTTCACATGCTAGTTCTCAGCTTATTGTATACGTACGAGGATACGTCACGACATTTTGTTATTGCATCATCGCCGGTAGATGCATGTCATGCTTGGTTTTAGCTCGTACTTAAGAGGAGGCTTATCATGTCGATAACTTGGTATAGTAGTTGTAATTTACAATGATAATTACTTTCGACTTCTCGTTCCACTGGTACTTCATATTCGACGTTGGACATTTGCCGCGAAATCGTGGTGTCCAATCGTGGTACTGTTCCAATCGTGGTGTCCAGAAAGAACATTCATGGCCAAGTACGGAAACAGAATTATGTGTGCCTCTCTGCATTTATCTCCAAAACGTACCGCGAGCGAGTTTCCTCTTCCTTGATGACATCAGGACCGTTCGGCTAATTGTATAACTCGAATTATCGTACAATGGCAAGGTCATCTTTAGTACAATGCAAGCAGATATGAATGTATTGGCCAATCAAGGTAAACTTGCAAGTGCCCAGTAAGTTATTGAGTAAAATGATTCTCTCAATTTATTTCTCTCATTTGGCAGAAATAATAGGTAGAATATTACAATTATTACCCTTGAATTATGTCCTTATATTTCATATGGCATCTAGTCTAGATTGCAGAGGAAGTTTGGGTAGAACCAATTTCGAAGGTAGAAAGGTGCAATATTCTAGGCGATAATAGGCCTATACCATAAGTTGCAAATTTTTGAGGTTGCTTACAGACAATTACGAGTACAGGGGTAACTTTCGCCCACATTTTCACTGCAATCTTGAGATAGATGCCCCATGTATGGAATTTAATCATTATAACATACCCGATTTTTTTTAAAGGTTTAACACATCCAAGTATGCATGTGCTAGCATTTGTGGCACAAAGTGGTGGTTTGCCAAATAGTGAAATTACATTTGCTACGGTGCGTATAAATTATTTTTTTGCCATAATTGCATGCTACTATTTTAGTGCCTGGTTGGCAGGGTCTTCAAATGGCTACAATTTCAGCGTGGTAATCTACACATAATTTGTACATTTGCAGCTCCTTCAGGAAAAAGGCTATGCGACAGGAATTGTGGGAAAATGGCACTTGGGAATGAGTTGCTCACGGGTTGATGACTTTTGTCATCACCCCACTAAGCATGGCTTTGATTACTTCTACGGAATGCCGTACACAAACGTCAAGTAAGTGGGTCAAACTCTCTCCTTCCCAGACATATTCTTAATTATTTTTTAACAAATCTGTCCTCAGAGATTTTGGCGACAAACCCACAGACGGCAGTATCGTAACTGTATTCAATCCACACCTCATGACCACCCTTTATACTTCAGCGGCCGTTGGACTCATTAGCGCCATATACCTGAAGAAAAAGGGCTATACATGTGGTTGTGTATTGGTCGGATTGATCCTATTTGCCATCCTCTACGTTTTGTTTTTCTTGTCGAATATAAAAATGCTCAATTCCATACTGATGCGAAACCATGAGGTGGTGGAGCAGCCCATTCGACTTGTAGGTCTAGCCCAGAGATTTGCTCAGGAGGCCATCGAATTCATGCAGGAGAGTGTAGCAGCCGAGAAGCCATTTTTACTGTTCCTTGCTTTTTCACACGTGCACACTGCCTTAGGTACGTTTCTCCAAATAGTAATGCCCAGCCTTTAAAAAAAATAATAAATCAAGTCAAATATCTGATTCCAGCGACTGTGGCCGAATTTGAGGGCCGCAGCAAACATGGCAGATATGGCGACAGTGTAGAAGAAATGGATTGGGCAGTAGGGCAAGTTCTGTCAGAAATGGATAAGCTGAAAGTGGCAGACGACACCTTCGTTTTATTCACATCTGACCATGGAGGTCATCTGGAAGAGGTTGGTCTTGATGGCGTGCAAGAAGGAGGCTACAATGGCCGATTCAAAGGTATCGTCGAGGCTGCGTTTTGATAGATAGTGTGCTAACCACATAACTGCAGGGGGTAAGGCAATGGGAGGAATGGAAGGAGGCATTCGAGTGCCCACTGTTGCTAGATTCCCTGGTCGAATCCCCCCTGGATCAGTCATCGATGCTCCCATCAGCCAAATGGACGTCTTCCCTACATTGCTCAGTACTGCTGGGGTACCACCTCCTAAAGATCGCATTCTGGATGGAAAGGACATGACTCCTCTCTTAGAAGGACGTGCGTCAACATCAGAGCACCGATTCTTGTTTCATTATTGTGGGACAGATATCCATGCAGCACGATATCTGGAAGATGGTACATATCACATTATTACTTATGGGCTGTGTAGTAAGGCTAATATGTTGCTCGCTACCCCGATAGAAACTCATGTGTGGAAGATGCACTTTGCACACCCACAGTGGATCCCAGGTCAGATGAGATGTAATTGGCTGTGCTTTTGCAACAAGAAGGTGGTGTTGGACCCTCCTGTATTGTATAATATACAGACTGATCCGTTTGAGGAGAATCAAGTTGATCCGGAAGAACCTAAATACAAGGTGGGCAGGCACAATAACCAGCATATTTCCTATTGTAATTTGTGTTCATTTTTACAGGAAGTACTGCAAATTATCAGGGACGGGATCAATGACCACACCAAGTCTCTACAGCCCGTTGAAAATCAGTTGTCCTTACCTCACAACATTTGGCTGCCTTGGCTTCAACCTTGTTGCAATTTCCCTCGCTGTCATTGCGAGGATCAGAAATACTCGAAAAAATGGAAATAAGATAAAATCATCATGGTTACAACATAATTATGATGCAATATTGGAATAAAACGTGGATCATTTATTCAGTGTGAATACACTCTATAATGATTCCCTCATTTATTGGCAAGCTTGAATAGCTGGCGGATCCATTATTTCTAATTTACCAAGCACTGGTCCCAATCCTTCCAAAAATGCTCTTTCATTCGGAAGCAGTAATCGCGCAAGTTCGTCAACTTATCTGAAATGAAGAAGACATTTTTTATTACCTAAGATAATGCATACACTCCAAATTAGTTCACTGACTGTCGCATAGTTTGGCATAGTTGGATCCTGGGGTGTTCCACACTATTTGAGCCAGTTCACCAAACACATCGCAGTCGTATTTGCAAGGCTCATCACCAAACAGAAACTTTTTAGTACCTGTTCACAAAAAAACCAGTTGTTTATAAGTCCTTGCAAAAAAAAACTGGTTAAAATGTCAGGTACAATACCAAGAATAGTTGAAATGGTTTCTAGATCCTTGGTCATAATTTCCTCTATTTCTGATGGAGAGTGCCGCCCTGTGCCTTGGAGATATATTGCTTTTTTGACCATTCTCGGTGCAAGAATCTTCATGATAAATGAAAAATGAAACGGCAATTTTTGAATGGCGTCAAAGGTGTGCGGATTCAGGGCATATCGCCACATTAACAAACCCCTGAAACGAGTACAATAGCACAATCGTTAGTAGTACTGTACTGCTGCCATTTTAATTATTGATGAAATAATGACTCACCAGTACAGATGTTCGTCAACCATTACTTGTAAGGCGTGGCCAACTGCACGTTGCTCTGCTGATAAATTCCGTGTCATGTCTTTCCCATATTTTTTACTCAAAAACTGAATACATATCTCGGAGTCAGCCACTTCCTCCCCATCCACAGTGATATATGGGGTTTTCCTTTTTGGACCCCAAATATCCTTGAAGTCTACCTGCCCCCCAAAAATTAAAAACCCATATAATTTTCCAAAAACAAACTTTGTTAACTGCATTTTTACCTCGTAAGGAATGTTGGCCATTCGAAGGTAGGTTTCTAATTTTAGACAGAATGGAGAAATGTTCGGGGAAAGTTTTCCTCTCATAAACTGGTGTAAGATGACCTTGTCCTTGGACTGGGCCTTCCACTGGGCCTTCATCTTCCTACGTTTGACATTCCCAGCAACTTTGCAGGCAACAAAAGCTAAACCCACTCCCAACACCACTTTACCAGCGACGGTGTCCAGGAAGAAGGACCGGACATTCTTGGTCACCGTACACAGCGAGCTTTCCACAACCTCCATGATTCCTCTCGAGACTGCGAAACAATATATTGGGCCTCTTCATGCCTCGACGCAATTGAGACCCAGACCCAGAGTCAGCATACAAGGTCGTCAGGTAGATTTTTTTTTTTCCTGACCTTGCGTATGAGCTGTATCAGTTTCAGATAGCGGATGTAGGAACAGTCATGTGCGGTATATTTTTATATAGAATAATATATTTATGTCCATAGTATACAGTATACATTAGATACCGATACCGTATGTATTTTTTCCTCAACAATTTCAGTGGGTATATTTGAATTGAATGATTAGGTTAATTGTTCTATTTATTATTTTGCAATTTTCAGCGTATGTAATTGAAGTTTACAATCAAATTATCACATTATTATCATTGTAAGAAAACCGTACGTGATGCGCCAAAATTGAAATTGAAACCCATGCAACCCCATTCCGCATAACACTGGCCAGCAAAAAACAAATCAAAAAACAAAACAAAAAACAAAAACAAAATGTTTTTTTTCTGTTGCATGAGATTTTTAAACTGATTCTAAGTATTTATTCAACGCTGATTTCAAATCTGAAATCGGGTTTCCTCCACATGCTCTAGTTTTCATCCAATTTGAAACTTGTGATTTTTGGGGGGGAAATGACACCCATTGCTATTTACACTGGGGATATAGCTTTAGAATTAGGCTTAGAGCTACCATATCAAGCTCGGCTTGATGAAACATTTCGTGAAGGCATTAAGCACTGTTGGTGAATGCATTACAGTTTGAAACAAGTAAAAAAATATCGAAAAAGAATCTCCCAATTTTAAAACCCTAAAAGTCAAAAACTTGTAGACATATCTACAGTAAATTATTTAAGATTTGAAATGTTAAGAAATGTCTAAAGTTGTGGTCTCCCCTTAGTTTGTTTCGATATGAGCTTCATTTGTCGCTCGAGAAATGAAAAAGACGGCATTCGGTCTCGAGCCAAACCCTCTCAATCGTATCTGGAGATACTGCTACCCGTAGGTGCTGGAGGTGATTGGTCTTTACACCACAAACATTGTTCTTGATGATGCACATGAAAAGTAGCCTCATATACAAACAATCCTGCCGTAGGAAAGTTTAACTTGTTCAGCCTCCCAGTGTGCGAAGTCTTGAATGAGAATTTTCTTAGTGCCTGTAGCCCCTCAGAAGCCCAGATCTTACCCCGATGGACATTTTTGTGGACGTACTATATCGACCAAAAAGATAAGAGACGATTTTGCATTTGACTCAAGTGCAACTTGCACTTGAATCAAATGCCAATCGTCTCTATCTTTTTGAGCGATATAGTACATGTATGGTGAAAAGATCCGGTATCTCCATCACCTATGGGAAAATATTGCAACGGTAACGCCAGACATGATATGTGTGAGCTGGTTAGGCACGACACCGATTACCATATTTACATTTGCCGAGCGACAAATGGAGCTCATGTCTAACCAAACTAAGGTGAGACCAAAACACCGGACATTTAGTAGCATTTCACTACTTAAATCATTAAGATATGTCTACAAGTTTTCTAGTTATGGGATTTTAAAATTGGGACATTCTTTTTCGATATGTTTTAACTTTTTTCAAAATGAATATATCTTTACCAAGACGGTTGTTTAAGCCTAATTATGAGACTGTATGACCATAAATTCCTCAAAGAGATCATATCATCATGAGACAGGCGCCAAAATGTCGCAAAATCTAAATATTTTGAATTGTAGAAAATCTAGAGCTTACAGAGAAAAACTAACATCAGATTCGAATTCAGTACACTCAAATGAGGTAAGAACAAGTGCTGGTATTAATATTCATCAAACAATTTGTTGCCCAGTGTAATCATTCCAGGAGTGTTAAATTATTGCACAGCAATGACATTTTTAGGTGATATTATGAAGGCGAAATGAAATCATTTTAAAATTGGTCGCGTTTTCAAATGTCTGAAAATATAGCCTACCGTACCTACCGTAATACTACGTTTAAAAAGTCACTCTTTGAGGGCTACTTTTCGTTGTCGTACTGTACTATGGGGCTCAAATTGTTTTGGCCACATTATCCTGGTCTTGAAGCAACCCTTCACCCACCCACCCACACACACACCCACACACACACCTCCTCACCGTGGGGGCTGTGCGAAGGGCTGCTTCAAGACCCGGATAAAGTGGCCAAAACAATTTGAGCCCCACAGTACACCTTCAGCAGTAGTCAACTTCAGCAGTAGTCAACAATGAAAATGTGAAAACTGCACTTTATATGCATAAGAACGTGACGAGATTAGTACTAGAAAGGAACTGCTATTGTAATCTGGCTGTTCAAAATGACGTTCAGTACATTTTCTACATCATAAATGACTTTTCCGAGACAAAACATAAGGTCTAAAATAGGCGGAAAAATTATTTTGCTGTGTTATTCACTAGCATCACACACTAGCGCATGAGGCAACTTCTATGTGTAGTGACACAAGTAGCCTAATAGCAAAAAAAAAAGCAATGTCTGCCTCTGTGACCTGTTTTTTATTCTACGCAACATACACTTCTTCATATTCTAGCTGATGGTAATATATGGTAGTGTGTTTCAATTTTATTTATTTAAGCACATTTCCCAGTCCTGCCAAAACTGCTTCTTCATACGAATGCAGTACTCTCTCAGGTTTGGTAATTCGGCTGAAAAAAGTGAGATTGATGTATAAGTTAAGAGAGAGAGAGAGGGGGGGGGGTTAATATGGAGTCGAAGTAGAAGACAGTTGTTTCTTGAAGCTCACCGTCACACAAATAAACAGATTTGGATCCAGGAGAGTTCCACAAAACCTGCACCAGCTGGGAAAATACGGCACAGTCAACTTCACAAGGCTCCTCACCAAACAGAAACTTCTTCTTGCCTATAACAACAAAATAAGGTTCCAAGAGTTCCCAGCAAACAATATAGGCCTATTAAAGACGAATCGATCAGCCTACTCACCTAGAACAACTGAAATAGCTTTTAGGTCTTCCGCCATAATTTCATCTATTTCTTCTGCAGTGTGACGTCCCATACCTTGCAAGTAGACAATCTTCCCTACTCGTCTTGGGGCTATCATCTTGAACACAAACTTGTTAAAGCCTGATAAATTCTGGATTTCCCCAATACAGTTAATGTTGTGGACATATTGCCACACTCTCAAAGCCCTGTGGAACAACCTCATGTTCAATAATAAACCGTGGCTATATGTGACACGTTTGCCAACAATAAATGGAAACACTAAAATTCTTCTCTCATAATAACTTACCAGAAGAGATGTTCATCCACCATGATCTGCAGAGTGTGGCCAACTGCACGTTGACCATCTGTCAACTGTCGTGTTGCGTCCTTCCCAAACTTTCGACCCAAAAACTGAATACATAACTGAGAATCTGCAATTTCCTCTCCATCTACTGTAATGTATGGAGTTTTCTCTTTGGGTCCCCATATATCTTTGAAGTCTACCTATAAACAGGACAAGACAAACACCCACTAGTTTTACTCAAACTTCACTACAAAATTGACATGTTACCTCATATGGAATGTTGGCCATTCGAAGATAAGTTTCCAGTTTTAGGCAAAAAGGAGAGATATTTGGGGAGAGTTTTCCCCTAGAGAATTGATGAAGTATGACTTTGTTCTTTGACCTCTCTTTCCACTCAGCTTTCCTCTGTTGGCGCTGGACATACTGTACCATTCTTGAAGCAGTGTATGCTACACCTATTCCCAGCACCACTCTTCCAGAAGTTGAATCGAATAAGAATACCAACACATTCTTGGCTACTGAGTAAACCGAGCAGTCCATAACTCCGTATGGTTCAGGTCAACGAGGCTGTGGATCTGCACAATTTACCGCTGTCCTGTGCTTCTGAGCTTTTGTTCTGCCTGTCCTCTGAACATTGCGTCATAGTCCTTATCATACAAGGTCGTCAGTGAGTTTCAGAGCATACAGTCTCTTTGTGATATGTTCAGATGCAAATGAATGATAAAAATGTCTATTCAGGTTTTTATTACAGGCCAAAATATTTAGTAAGGTGAAGTGGGGGAAGTGCACACCCAGGGTAAGTGCACTTCCCCCACTTCACCTTATGTGCGTTTCCCCCCATTAAAATTGTGCCTTATTTTTTAAAATATGAATCATTTCTACAACTTGTGATTATCAGTATGATATTATCTGGGTTGCACCCTTTTTGCCATGTAAGTAACCCTGATATAAGTAATGTGTATAATTTGCTGCAGAAGGGCCCACAAAGCCCAGCAGGTTAATAAAACTTATTATTATTATTATTATTATTATTATTATTATTATTATTATTATTATGTGTATAATTTGTATATAAATAGGTGAAAAGGACATTGAAAAATAGTATTAATAGACAATACCATAATTATTTTTATTTTTATTGGCTGCTTTAATTCGCAGAACACCCTGCCATATTATCCGGTGTAAAAACATTCTTCCCAATCCTGCCAGTAGCGTTGTTTCATACGGAGGCAGTATTCACGTAAATTGGGCAATTCACCTGAAAGAATAAGGTGACTGATACCTCACTGCACAAGGGGAACTAAAAAAATATCCAATCTGATATGGGCGATTTCCAGAGATAAAGTTTGTCTCTCGCAACATTTTTAGCCCCCCTTTCAGATGGAAATTGGAAATATCCGGTGGATATCACAAATCATGTAACTGGCAATTTTCCCTTAAGCGTCCATACAACTAGTCATATCTTACCGTCACATAGCTGGACAAAGTTGGACCCAGGGGAATTCCACAATATTTGAACCAATTGAGCAAAGACTGCACAGTCTGTTTCACACGGTTCATCTCCAAACAGGAACTGCTTCTTACCTAAATACCATCAATATAATATTTGGTTGGTAATAAGGATAAGTTAGTAAATGTGAATAGCTAGTGCTTGCTATCCTTACCAAGAATGGTGGATATTGACCTGAGATCCTTCGAGGCAATTTCATCTATTTCTTGAGGAGAATAACGCCCCATTCCCTGTTGATAAGCCCTGTTTTTAATTTTTTGTGGATAGAATATCTTTACGAAAAATTTCACAAAGCCAGGCGTGTGTTGTATGATATTAAAACAGGCTGCTTTGTTAACAGAAAATCGCCAAACTATCAACGCCCTGTAAGAGATTGTGTTCTTTAGTTTCTTAAAGTAATATGTAGCACTTTATTATGTTCTAAGTCACGAAAATATCATTGTTCTGGAGAAAAAGGCTGCACGCATATTAAAATTGAATCTGTTTGTTCACTGTTATGCATCGTAACCTGAGAAAGGAACGCCAATTACTATACGTATTTCTGGCTCTTGAATTTTCGCCTCTTTTTTCAATAAGCAATATTATGAAAATCAAATTCTCACCACACAAGATGTTCGTCCACCATGACCTGCATAGCATGAGCGAGAGCTCGTTGCTCTTCGGTCAATTCACTTGACATGTCCTTCTCGAACTTTTGATTCAAAAATTGAATACACAACTGGGAGTCTCCTATCTCCTCTCCTTCCACAGTGATGTACGGCGTCTTTCCTTTGGGCCCCCAAACATCAGTAAAGTCAACCTGTAATAAGATGGTATATTTGACTCACTGTTCTAACAAAAATCTCCAAGAATCCTGGCACAGTACCTCATATGGAATGTTTGCCATCCGAAGATAAGTCTCCAGTTTCAAGCAGAAGGGAGATATATGCGGAGAGATTTTCCCTCGAGGAAATTGGTGAAGAATGACCTTGTCTTGGGACCGTTCATCCCACTGTGCCTTGGTGTAGCGACGCTTCACTTCCATAGCCATTTTCCATGCAGAATAAGCAGCTCCTATAATCAATCCTACCCTTTTGATCTTGGATGTTTCAGGGTTGAGGATGTGGGCGAAATGGTGCACATGCTTAGCCACGAGGGGAACTATGTAAACCATGTGCTCCATGTTTTGCACTTAATCTGCTGCAGCCCACCAGAGCTGACAAAGGGAAATGCGTCACTATACTCCTGCCTTCACTTACTGTTAGCACCAAGGCCGATAAGGACAGATCTCCACAAGGTTACCTTATGCAATTAAGCGTTCATTCAGGCGGGAGTTGCAAAGTTGAACCATGCAGTCAAGTAGTCATTTGAAATTCCCGGGCATGAAATGTTTCTCAGCGTCATTGAATTTGTTTTTATGTAATGCACAATAATGCTAATACTATTTTCTCCCTTTGAAAGCGCATTTTTGGCTGTTTCGTACTATAAACTTCGGAAGAAAATTCAGTCAGGAAAGATATCTTCGAGTGAATTTCATTGTCGCGATATAATGATGTCATCAGGCGAAAATGGTTCGGGCGAAGATGTATGATCTTTTTGACTGGTACTCGAGCTGACAAGCTTGTCTTTACCTCAAATTGTCGAGAATTTTCCGGCATGAAGGAGAGGGGCAGTTGTGTACCGCCGGTAGGCCTATACCTGTGATTGACATAAATGTGGGCTCCAATACATGCTGCATATCCCGGCATTTCCATACCCAAACTGTGTACGTAGAATGTCGGGATATCCCAAGTGTTCAATAATAATGGCTCGTAAATAATACTAATAACTATTTTTTCAAAGAGTATTGAAACACCTTCCTGGGGGGAGGGGAGGGTTATAACCCCCAAAACCATCTTCCCACCTTCGGTGGACCACTGCCAATGGCCTTTAGAGACTTGTTAATAGTAACCGCAAGCAGAAGTACCTTCCATGTTGGTTCTCCTTTGCTGAGAAACATAGTTAACTGATGAGCTGAATTGATAATGTGAATGTCAGATTGGAATTTCCAAAAAACTGTGAATGAAAGGGTGAAAGTTGTATGGTAGGAATCCTGTGAATAATTTATCGAGCTTGTTTAGTGATACAAAAATATGAGCCATATATGGGATAAACTTAAAACAAACTTAAATTGTCGTTTTTTCAGGTGAAAACAAAAAAAAGGTTTTTGTATGCAATATTAATTGCAATTTAATGGAGTAAAATGCGACTATGGAAAGAAACAAGACCGTGTGATGCATATTTAAGTGAAATATTACCGTTCAACATTTCAGGCAATTTTATTCATACGTCACTGTAAAACGTGTAAGAATTAAAAATAAATGAGTGAAAACGCTGTGTTGTGCTATAATGCAACTATTTAAAAATTCAGTACCAGTACCTTGTTCACTTTTGCTTTCCTTGACCCACTTATTCTCTTTGCCAAAGGGGTGAAAACTAGTCCTGATGATGCTTTCAGTGTGACTAGATGTTTAATATGTGGTGGCACTTGACGTGGATCATACAAGTGACAATGACAATGGCTGTGTCGAGTCGGCCCAACATTGTCATCCTCATGGCAGATGACTTGGGATATGGTGATGTAGGCTGCTTTGGAAACACCACCATCAAAACTCCCAATATTGGTATGACTGACCTGGATTTCATATTATACAAAAAGTGGTCTGATTTCTTGTCAGAATATTATTGCACCATTGTGCTTCTCTGCCTGGCTAATAACTTACTGATACTGTGATAGAATACTGGCAGAATGTGATAACTTGATTTTCTAAATTTAATTAAACCAACAGATTAATAATAAAAGTTAAAGTTGTAATGAAATTAAAATTAACAGCACTGTTGAGTTTTCCTCATTTAGATATATATAGCCTAAGTCACAAAGTTTAAGTATGCCTACAGTAGAAGGCCAGGATATGCTTACTTGACTTGATTTCTACATACTACTGTACTTCTCATAATGGGGACTGCAACTCTAATAACACAGATTACCTGATTTCAAGTAAGTTTATAACAGAAAAGATGAACATATAATAAAAAACTGCAATTTAATTACTCTCATCTCTATTGAAAATTGACCCATCATTAAAAATTCAGATATACGTACAATGACTGATGTAACATCAATAATGATACCCAGGGAGAATCTAGGCGCTGAGAACTCGACAGCCAGATACCAGCTATACCTGCCACCGCCTAGTTTTCCGCTTACTTGTGCGCTGAAGATTCGAACAAGATATTTTACAAATAATAACAGCTCTACTTACCCTTTCACGTTATGAATGTGTTGAAAACAATTTCCTTCCCATAGAAGTCCCTAAATTAATTTCCAAAAAAGATCGCTGTAAAAACCCGAAATTCGAGTACTGCCGGCCAACTGTTAGGCTGATTTAATTATGTAATACTTTAAACCATACGGAATAACAACTTTGAGAAGGGTGACAAATGGATTTAAGTTACTGAACTCGTACGTTGTGTTTTGCATGAACGGGTAAGTAGGCCTATAGCTGTTACTATTTGTAAAATATGTCCCTATAACGAATCAGTGATGTAGAAGACCCAAGACAGCTACTAAACACAAAGTTTAAAATCTGACACATAAATGAAAGACATTCAAGGACATATAACACAAAGTAATGACCATTGTGTAATATTCTAACCTAACCTAATATCTGCATTTGCTTCTCCATATGTTCTCCATATTAACATGCTCATACATTGCATAATCATACTGTCATTATAAATTAATTTACAACTTATGTATTGACAAGTTCATCTATGTAATAATAAGCCATGTCTAATTAACACATTACTAGGCGCCTTCTTCCAAAACCCGATAAATCCAAGATAAATGGTTCCGAGATAATTGAGAAAAAGCTGTGGTGCCGAAGCTAATTAATATTACTAGACCGGCCCAAGTCCATCTGCTACATATGTGGATGCTGCATATGATGAGCTTTTACAAGAAAATGATCAACATCGTCAAGTCGTAGTTTCAGGAATAGTCGTTGTGGATATATCGATTTTTGCTGCAAAGAGAGTGGATTTGGCGGTTTTTGCAACATTGAGTGATGCACAAAATATATGGGCGAGTGGCCTTCCGTTCGATTTGCCTGAAAATGGGATATATTGTAGCCCAGACCATCCTGATCAATGTTGGATAGGGACATTTCGAGGTAGGACATACAGGGAGCATGCTATTGACCTCCGAAGGTCATATGGGACATGATCTAGTTTTCCGTTCGATTTGGCTGAAAATGGGATATGTTTCAGCCCAGACCATCCTGATCAATGTTGGATAGGGACATTTCGAAGTAGGACCTACAGGGAGCATGCTAATTGCTATTCATCAAAGAGGCTAGAAGACTGCTGTGAGAGAAACCTCGCTTCTTTACATTGACCCAATGAATGTTGAAGTGCAGCTGGAGGAAACTCCAGATGACAACCTTCAAGGAGTAGAATTTGAACCAGATGAATAGGTAATAAAGATTAATAGATAATTTTATGCAATAACCATTGAGTTCCTGGAGACAAGATTATTGTAGTCTACTACTCCCCCTATTACCTTCGGAGGACATTATCATGCTCCCTGTAGGTCCTACAACATATCCCATTTTCAGGCAAATCGAACGGAAGGCCACTCGCCCATATATTTTGTGCCTTATCCTTTGAAAACCCAGTGGTGACTGACGTGACTCCATTACAGGAACATCAGCTTCAGGGTCGTGGCTGAAAGTGGTGTGAAGCGGAGTCGGAGTGATTATGATAATAATCATTGTGAATATTTCAGTCACGTATCATAACAGCATTACCATACCATACAGCATACAGCATACAGCATTATAGAGTCTTCATTTACCTGGGTCCCGCCACGGGTTCGTCCGGCACGTACATCTTGGAGCAGGAACCTATGTAGTCTGACTGCCAGACGGCTGCCTTGACAAAGAACGCGTACGGGAGGAAGCACGACTCACTGTGGTGCCATGTGTAGCTTAGAGATGGATTTGTCTGAGAACGAAAGATATCCCAGGCCAACTAGAGCTGTTCACGCTGGATTTGTCGGGTTATGGATGATTCGGTGGATTTGTCGGTTTTAGAAACATAGAATATGAACTTCCTGCCTGCATTTGTCGGGTTTTGCATGATCGGCCACTTTTCTTCGGGCCATTACACCCGCATTTGTCGCTGTTTGCTGAATATTTTGTCGTTACGTGATGAAACACATCTTGAAGAACATATTTCCACCCTTAACTCATTTTTTTTGGAAATTGGATTTGTCGGGTTTTGGAAGAAGGCGCCTCTTCTTATAATTTTGCATTGCTTTCTTTTCAGACAAGTTATGTCAGGAGGGAGTAAGACTTACTCAGATGCTCTCTGCATCAACTGTGTGCACTCCTAGTCGTGCGGCTTTCCTCACTAGTCGCTATCCAATTCGCTCTGGAATGTTCCATAGCACTGAAATAGTCCTTACTCTAGTTGCCCAGAGCGGTGGACTTCCCTCCAATGAGACAACAATGGCCCAAGTACTCCAATCACATGGCTACTCCACAGCCATAATTGGCAAATGGCACCTTGGAATGAGTTGTCAGCAATGGAATGACTACTGCCATCACCCCCATCGGTAACTATTTAAATTGGCTCATACTGACAAGTTTAGCAACAAAAAGAAAATTACACTATAAAACATACAGTAGGCTACTAATGAATATGGTATCTGCCCTGCCTATAGGTATGGTTTTGACAGATTCTACGGACTTCCCTTCACAAATGTACGTGCTTTTGGTGATCCACTTCCCAACATCACAGCAGAGGACCCATGTCTGTATTTTGCACGCTCCTTGCGCAGCTTCAAGTTTGCCAACTCATTGATGCTGCGAAATCAGGATGTGGTGGAGATGCCAGTACGACTTGCCGGGTTGGCACAACGTTTTGTACAAGAATCAACCAGTTTTGTGGAGGAGGCCGCACTTCAAAAGAAGCCATTTTTTCTTTTCCTGTCTTTCACCCATGTCCATACGGCTTTAGGTATAATCATTATTAAAAATTAGTAATAACTCGAAGCATTTTGGAATCAGTTTCAGGAGAGGGATAAGTTCTCTGGGGCACTCTGAGAGAACATATGAGGAGCAATGCAGGAGTGGAGTAATGTACTGTTGCAATATGTTCAAGACATCCCTGCAGTGTCCACTTTATAATCGTAATCCTCCCACCTCTCCCCCTCTACACCTAATTTTAAATTTTAAACTACTCATCTCTAGTAAATCTGAGTGAACTTGTTGCCTCTAAGAAGTGGGACTATTTTTTGGGCTCAGGGTGCATATGGGGTTAATAAATTTTGGAATATAGGATAACAAAAAAATAAATCATGCTCTTCCCTAATGATGATGGCACAATCATGTCCAAGAAGACTGAGAGGTTCCTGATCCCCTTTATGCCTGGTAGAAACACTGGTCCATTTGATCTATGCTATTAAGTGATACCAATGTGGTATTTTTTATTCTGCAGCAACTGCACCTGAGTTTGAGGGTCGCAGCAAACATGGTCGATATGGTGACAATGTGGAAGAAATGGACTGGGCTGTGGGACGAATAACTGATCTCCTGGATCGTCTTGGTTTGTCCAACAACACTTTGTTGTTGTTCACATCTGACAATGGAGGGCATGTTGAAGAAGTTGGACCAGATGGACAACAAGAAGGTGGATACAATGGGAAATTCCGAGGCAGGTGAAATTCACTCATCTCTACCATAGCCTGAGGCATTCTAAAATCAGTTCATTATTGCTTTTCTGGCATAATTACACATAATTATGCTTATAAGAAACATGGTGGGAGGGACAAGCTAGGCCTCTTTTGTTAAGATCCATTCCTATATTCCACAACCACTTATTTTCCAAGAAGAGATTTACTCTTCTTTGCATACTTTTGTAACACCAATAATAATACCATAATTATTAGGATATTACCCCACAAATATTGGCTTAACTATAAAAATGATAGTGACCAGATTTTTAAAAATGTGCATCTGG
>KZ539443.1:0-16458 GCA_000934665.2 Catajapyx aquilonaris
GCTCTAATGAGTGTCACTACCTTCAGGTGGAAGGACATCATTATCAGCCCGCGCCATCTACCTTAGGCTCAGAACTTATTGGACGACCCTCGTATGTTCATAGGGGTTTGACCACTTGCACTAACCGAAAGAAAATTCTCCAGAAAAGGCCTCATTCTCAGCCATTTCCAGGTGTTTGCGATTTTTCCCCTCATCATAGTATTGAGCAATATGGCTGAATTTTTATAGGCAGCATTAAGGAATAGAGGAGTACATCTGGGATTATTTTCACTAAGATCCGAGACGGTCTAGCAACATTAGGCCCACTTGATTCGGAATGACCCCTAGTAAACCGTCCAAAGTTTTAAAACGGTATATCTCAAAAACTGTGGGTGATAGAGCAAATCTTTTGCCGGATTCGGATTCAGCACCCTAAATTCCATAAAAAGCACATAAAAGTTTTCAAAAGAGCGAAAGAGAGTTTTTTTTTGCAGAGCCGTGTAATTTTTGAACCTGGGGTTTTGGTCAATATCTCGTCAAAGGTGCAAGATATTGCAAAAATAACGACATTTCACCACCAACGGGCCACAACATCTCATGTTTAGGCCGGGTAAGTGTACTCGCACACCAAAAAAACGAAAACCAGGAAGTTGCGTCACTTACGCCCCTGGTGGAGCTGTAGGATATTAACCCACATGACTCAGATTTTTTACCTGTCAAAAGGATCGCCCAACACAAATTTTTTTCACTAGCGAACTACAACTTTCGAAAAAAAGTGTTTTTCGAGCCGCCCTACCATACATGTATCTCCACAAAAAAGTCCATCGGGGTAAAATCTGGGCTTCTGGAGGGGCTAGGCATGGAGAAATTTCTCATACGAGTCGTCTCACACTGGGAAGCTGAACAAATGAAGATTTTCTACGGCAGGTTTATTTCATGGATGAGGTGACTTTTTTCATTTGAATCATCAAGAACATTGTCTGTGGTGTAAATATCAGAGATATCCAGCACCTACGGGATAGGATTGCAACGGTTACTCCAGATGTGATTGATAGAGTTTGTCCCGACACCGAATACAGGCTTTTTAATCTGCCTAGCGATAAATGAAGCTCGCATTAAAATAAATAAATAATAATAATAATAATAATAATAATAATAATAATAATAATAATAATAATAATAATAAACTGAAACCAAAGCTGTAGACCTTACTTAGTATTTCAAAACTTAAATCATTCATATATATATCTGCAAGTTTTCGAGTTATAGGGTTTTTTGAATGGGAAATTCTATTTCGATGACCCTGTATTTCATGCCGCGAGGTAAGGGCAGTTGACCACCTTGGATTGTGCAATTAGTGAAGGAAATTAATATCGAAGACTTTATATCTGTGAGGCCTATGCGCCTATCCCGCCTATTTGGGATGCATCAGTTGCCAAAAATACCAGGGGAAAAAAACCTTTTCATCATCTTGCCTCAGATCTTGGAAAAGTATATGGTACAGTCTTTTCGATGATGACCTTTCCAGGCAAGGATGAACATGAATTTTCCTGTTTTGCCTGCACTTTTTATTCCTTGTCAATAGAAGGTTTAGCAATAATGCATTTAAAGCCACTGGTTGCCATACTGAATCTGGCCCACCTGCTGTGGCGAGCGCCTGCCCCAGTGCAGTTGCCGACTTGAGCGCTTGCAGTGCCGGAAGCCAGCGACTGCAGTAGGCTGTGGCTGTGGTGTGTGACTAAAGTGGCCACTGGAACAGGCCCTAAGAAAGCCAAGAAAATTCTATATGGTTGCCCAGTCTCTCTGATGAATTATGAAAACATTAAGTGTCAGTTTAAAAAATTTTAAAGGTCCGGTTTAAAATGAAGTAATGTGATCCGCCAGGTGCAAAAAAAGGCAGCTCAGGTGGCGAGCGGGCAATGCCCAGAGCTCCGAGCAGTCCACCCGGCCAATTAGGTGCAAGGATGCTTTTTACGACCAAAATGGCATGGGGGGGAGATTGCGTACCCTTCACAGATCGTTCTGATTTTTCCCCCTGCGAAAAGTAAGTCCCAGAATTTAGGGATTTTTTAAAATGGGTTTCAGCTGGACGTCCACACACCGGGAAATAAGCGGCAGTTTAATTCGTGCAGTAAGTGTTTGTTTCGGGTTGTTTAAATGAATGACACCTTTGGCCTATGACGTTGTGCCATTAAAAATATCACACAAGTGGTGTAAATACTCCTGAACATAGAAACTATGTACATTTCCTAAGGCTATGGTGAAAGAAATTTCCATCAGGGTTATACCAGTGAATAAAAAAAACAAAAAAAACAAATTGTTTGCCACAACCAAATCAGTCCACGGGAGACAGGGTTAAAGGGTTATAATAATTATTCGTCTATATTGTAACTACACTGTAGCGTACTCCCAATTATCCTGGCTAATGACTGCACGAGTGTTGCCAGATAATCAGAAAACACGGATAATCAGAAAATGGTCCTAGACATCGGAAAAAATTAGCTATTCACACGTTTTTAATGTAATACTGTATAGAGAGTATGATGCTTGGTTGAGTCAAAATAATAAAACTTACCACCGAAGCAGCAGTAGGTGAGGGGATACAGTATCTGGCTGCTAATCGGGAGGTCCGGGGATCAAATCCCGGGACCGGCAACTCTGACCGTGGTTTTCTGTGGTTTCCCACGGTCCCTCCAGGAAAATTCCGGAGTTGTTTCCGTAATTAACAGGCCACAGCCGCTTCCTTCCATCCCTATCCCTTCCCAAAAAAAGTGAAGCAAAAAGTAAAAAAGCAAAGAGTTCCTGACAAAAAAATTGCGATGAACTCCCCCCCTAAGGGAGCCAATGGCTCTATCACAGGGTAAATTATTATTAATAAAACTTACCAAAGATATTTACTTTGTCTTCTAGACAAAGTCTGTTTTATTTCTTCGTTGGCGAGACATATTAACAGTGGGTGGAAATTTCTTCTCGCTGCTAGTTACTGCTAACTTAGCAGTACTGGGGGGGTGTTGGCACTGGCACTGCTAAGTTAGCAGTAATAAGTTAGCAGTGATAAGCCTCCTTGGGCTTTTTAGGGGATCATCTTTTATTGACCGACTTTAATCATTGCCTGCGCTGTGATGGATTTTGATTGTGGGAGGTAACGGGAGAACCCGAAGAAAACCCAAGTGATCACGGAGAGAACTCATATCATTGATACTCTAACCACAACCGAAGCAGGTTGGCATAGTGGATAAGGCGTCCGACTGCTAATCGGGAGGTCCTGGGTTCGAATCCCGGGGCCGGCAACTCTGACCGTGGTTTTCTGTGGTTTCCCACGGTCCTTCCAGGAAAATTCCGGAGTTGTTTCCGTAATTAACAGGCCACAGCCGCTTCCTTCTGTCCCTATCCCATCCCAAAAAGTGCAGTAAAATGAAAGCAAAGAGTTCCAGGCAAAAGAAAACTTCCCCCCTAAAGAGCCGAAAAAGGCTGATAACGGGGTATGAATTAATTAATTATTATTTTACTCTAACCACAAGCATCCTCTCTCCAATCCGGGGATAAAACTCAGCACCTTAGAGGTGGAAGGCTGTGGCACTAACCACTACACCACTGTGCTGCCCTTGCTAAGTTAGCAGTATCTAGCAGTGGAACTAAAATTCCACACATTTTTTAAGACTTCAATTTTAAATGTTAAAAAAAAAAAGAAATGGCGATGCACAGATAATCTGCAACACTGATAATTTGCACCCGGATAATCGGGAGTACAGTGTATTTAAATTATTCATACTCATATATGGGTTTTGTATATATTGTTTCTCCTTCCTCTCAGTTGCTGCAATATATAGGATTTACGAGCCCTGAGTGCCTAGAGCGCTTGGAGGAACCCTTGAACCTCCCAGCAACTGCTCCAGCATCTCTACCTCAGGAAGTAGAAGAGGACACAATCACCATGCTTCTCAACCAGCGTAACTATGAGTTGGACTACATAAACAAACATGAGCGTGACCCAAGGTAATGCCATTATTCCATCCTTTAGCCTTCATTCAGGAAAAGTGCAACATAGCATTTGATGCATAACAATGTGCTTCGTTTTAGCCTGGTAGCCCAGTCGCAAAAGCCTATTTGCTCTACAGCACCACAATCTCCATTCCAACACTGTCGTCTGCTATTCAACCAACTGGGTCTTGCCAGTTGGGAGCGAAGGAGGCATGTTGATCTACTTTCCAAGAATGAGAAGCTCCTCAGGGAGCTCAAAAATTTAGACAATCAAGTAAGTTATGACTGCTCCTTTTTTGAAGTCACATGAGAATTCATTGATGTCAAAAGCATGCCTAACTTGGCATTACTTCACCTCTCACATGACCCCAGGGTGCAATTATAAGACCATATCACCTCGATTGCAAGTGAGAATGAGATAATTGAAATTTACAATTTATTTTAAGAAATGGCTGCAAGAATATTGATTGCAGATTACAGTAACTATTTATGAATCTAGAAACTCAATGAAAATCCCTCCATTGGCTGTGGGTAGAACTCAGAACAGATAATCTTTTGTTCTTTTGGCACCATGGGCTTTCTTTTCTTACGGACTGGTTGTATGAATACACATTCAGGGGCTTGTCTTGGTTTGCAATTTTTTTGGAGAGCTGACTGGAGATTGGGAAACCAACATGGTGGAAGACTTGCCATGAGCAGAGCAGATCCAGACTGTCCAACAGTTAGTGCTGCAATTGACAGATAAGACATGTTCGAAGCAGCAGTTGTGGCCTGAGACTGGATGCCAAGTTGTTTACATTGTGACTTTGTGGCGTTACCCCGTGATAAGGCTGAGCCTTTTTAGGGGGGTGGAATACCACCATTTCACTCCATTTTCCTATATTAACTTCATCACCGGTGCAACTGCAAGGAGTCAAGGATGTAGGGTAGGGATAGGGATTTTTGGGGAGGGAACATTGGTGCAAGGTGCAATGTCGTAGCTATGGGTCATGTGCTGTTCCCCAGGAGGTTAGGTTGCCAGACACCTCCTTGGTGCAGGTCAGAGACCCTCCTGACGCAGGTGAAAGGAAAGTTACCCAGGCGGGGATCGAACCTGGGGCCTTTCACTCAGCAAGCCGAGACGTTACCATCACGGCCATCTACACTTCCCCATTTACATTGTGACTTGAATTCCCCTCCAGTTTTTTGATGAGCAAAAAAATAATGCCTCCTGTTTGGAGGCTGGAAGAGTATTAAAGTTTGGGGAGGCAAAAGAGGGAGTTCCCATTCTGTCAAGTTAGACTGCTGATGACTATATTGTAATGTGGCTTATCCTTCGATCATATTGGTGAGCATAATTTATTGGAACAGCAATAAGTCAAGCCATGGTGTGCCCCAAAATGAAACTTTGTTTGACCTGCAACTACAATTTAAATTTTTGTTCCCAATTTCTTCCTGCTCAAACCCTGAAGAAATGCCGTGAGACTCACAAGATGGCAGTAATCTATGTGGCAGAAGGGCAGGAAGACCGCAATTCCATCTTATGCAACTCTGGAGGGAGTCAGGCCTATGAAGAATTTGTGGCTGGCTTGGCTTGGGAAGTGGAGTTGGAAACCCACACAGGCTTCATGGGTGGCCTGCACAAGAACAAGAGCACTGGAGAGACTGCTCCATACTATGCCACCTCTTTCTTGGAAGTGGTCTTCCATGTGGCTACCCGCATGTCGTCTGGAAGTGAGGATGCCATGCTTCAGAAGATGCGTCACTTGGGTAATGATGAAGTGCATATTGTGTGGTCTGAGCACTCCAGGGATTATCGGAGAGGGGTCATCCCTACCGAGTTCTGTGATGTGTTGCTTGCCATCTACCCAATGAAGAATGGGCTTTGTCGTGTGCAGGTGTCCAGAAAAGGAGAGGTTCCCTTTTTTGGACCACTCTTTGATGGGGCCATAGTTGACCAGAAGGTGGGTGCATTGCTTTTGTCGTATTTTGTTCTTCATGGGAAAATTATGTTATTCTGACTTAGTCAAGAATCTCTGGCTTCCTGTAGGTGCTTCCAGGCCTTGTTAGGGCAACAGCTGTAAATGCATCTAGAACCAAGAGAGGAATGCTTCCCTTTTATCAGAACTATTATGAGGAGAGGGCCAAGGCATTGGCAACTATTGTGGCCAACCACAGAGAACCCACATCTTTTGAGGATTTTGCTGCTAGTGTTTATGCACCTGTGCAGCCACTTGCCTTTCGGCAAGGACCTACGAGGGCTTCAGGTATGTAGTGCTCTGGAAGAGTCGCTCTGTTATCAGTAGCAGGTTGTTTCTTACCTAACAATACTCACAGTATGATTTATAGCTTTATTGCAAGGGAATTTTAGCCTTCCTGTTGTTTTTAAGTGTGATGTGAAATTCAGCATAACATCCTCTTAAGTGTGTGGACATTGCGTGTCGTAATGTGTAATTACATATTGAATATGCCAATAAGTTAATCCAATTCATACTTGACAATTTTCCATTATCATTCCATTTAAAAATATTCTCTCTTTATGATCAGGAAGTCGAGATATACATGATGTTCGAAATTCGTGGGTCAGTTTTTATAACTGATATTGCCCAATAGTTATTTTTTGTAGCTTGTGCCCCTAACCCGATGCCCCATTCTATAGCAACTGCTATATTCAACCCCCTGGGAGTAATGGGGCACCTGGTTAGGGGCACAACAAGCTACAAAAAATAACTAATATTATCGGTAACATCAGTTATTTAAAAACCTACCCACGAATTTGGAACACCCTGTAGCGAATAGGAATTTGGAAAAAATCAATACAAGATAGGTTTTGGCATGGATCCCAAAAAAATTTCTAAGGTTGTTAACCCCTTCGAACTCTTCAGCCATATTGCCATCGCCTATGCATGTAGGCAGTGGCAATATGGCTAACATGGCTCATATAGGTGGAGTAAAACATGGTGGGATATTCCCGTCTGCAAAACTTGACCATCTGGAATCTACAGATGCTACGGGAGCAAAAAAAAAATCCTCCAACATGAATGAGGTGTCAGATAATAATATAGTAAAACCTCGATAACTGGCTTCAGGGGAAGGACACAAAGTAGGATTATAAGCGGGAATTCGTTATATGCAGGAAATGCGATTTAATTCACCCCTTACTCAGGAAATGAATATCTGTTGCGATGTAGATGGATGCCTATAAACCATATTTACCAGACGTGACCTGACATAACCTGCCCCCATACCTTGTAGGCCCCCAAAATATCCCCTGAAGAACTGAAAACTACAATGACTAATCAGGGTCATAGGTCACAAAAACCACCTCTCCATAACTTTCACATGTGCAACTCTTACAAGGGAACGGTCAGGGTCGAGGACCTCCGATTTGGTTGAAACTGGCTTGAGGGGTCATTCATGTGCGATAGACACAGTGGTGAAAGTGTTAGCTCGCACTATCCAGCCGTTTCCGAGATATGAACGACAGTAACATCCGAATTTTGGCCACGCGCATTTGCTGGGAGCCGCTCTGCCAGCTCCAAATCCCTTCTACCTTGATTCCCCCCACTTTTTTCGATCCCACACCACCATCCCCCACTCCCCCACCAAAATTTTGGTTTTCCATAGTTTCTTTGCCCCGGTATTTATTATGAGACCATCAAGCTGCTTTCTTTCGCTTCTGTCAACTGTGAATAAAGAGCTTCTATACCTAAAATTGGGTAATGGGGAAAACTCATAATAAACACCGGAGCAAAGAAACTATGGAAAACGGAAATGTTGGTGGGGGAGTGGGGGATGGTGGTGTGGGATCGAAAAAAGTGGGGGGAATCAAGGTAGAAGGGATTTGGAGCTGGCAGAGCGGCTCCCAGCAAATGCGCGTGGCCAAAATTCGGATGTTACTGTCACTCATATCTCGGAAACGGCTGGATAGTGCGAGCTAACACTTTCACCACTGTGTCTATCGCACATGAATGACCCCTCAAGCCAGTTTCAACCAAATCGGAGGTCCTCGACCCTGACCGTTCCCTTGTTAGTGACAAGGCCCACCGCCTTACACCATCCCACATGGAAATCCAAAGTGTTTGGAAAAAAATGCCATGTTATTCATCACTTGTTGTTAATTGCTCATGGCTCCCATGCTCCAGACTCCCAATCTGAACGTCCCCACACCCTTGGCTCTTAGGTCATACTCCGCCAGCACGCAGAAAGCCTATCAGCTCAGCAGTGCTTCCCCGATGTTGCGAGATCACTCGCCAGGCCCCCTCTTCTCCATCAGTCCGCCCCAGATGGCTTCTCTCTCCCCAAACCTAACATCAAGACCATGTTATGATGCTCCTTTTGATGATATATGCAGGATAAGTGTCTCTGGGGACTTGGGAAACCGAGCGGGGTATATACAAGAAAGCGTTATACAGGGTGATCAAACTTTTTTGTCATTTTAGTTATTGACAAATTCGGCCTTAGCTGCTTATATTGTAGCCGTGGCTAGCAACCAGTTGTTGAAATCAGAAATCCGAAGTAACAACAGTTGATATTAGGGATTAAACAACACGAAACAAATGAAGATCGATTCCACGGAGTAGTAAGATGGAGGGGAAAGCTCCGTAAGCCGAACGCCAGCTTCCTGGCATTTTTTGTGTCCGGGGCTTAGCAGTTCGCCGGAAGGCCGCCAGTTGTCGCAACGGTCGCTATTGCTCTAGGATCTGGGAATTTGCGCGTGATTTGAATGGCGAAGCACTGACTGAACCGCTGATTTTGGTGATTTAACGGAAATGGCTCGTCCTGAGTTGGACATTTTCGATGTGGATGACAACAGTAGTTATGCGAGCATATTGCCCTGCCGGTCAAGTAGTGGTGACATTCCGCACGGAGCATTACACTTCTGGTCAACAGTTTAGCATCACTCCCAAGGAGAGTGTTTTAAATTTATCAAGTTTAAACTTACAGTGCAAATTGAAAGTGTGCGGTACCGTTGAAAGCGTCGTGAATAACTCTACAAAGCAAAAAAGGAACGGTCACCCTAGGTTCAACAAAGGCGCAGATATTTGCCTATTTTGTTTAAAAAACATTCTCGAACACCTACAATTTCAACTATGAATATTAATAAATAAAGGTAATCGTCACGAATTGATGCTTTATAATTTTTATTTATGGCAAGAAGCAAACGCCGAACACAAAAAAATTGCCACAATAATTTTAGAAAGTCATCACTCGAACTGTAATTTTTTAATTTTCGGCATTTCTTCATATATGCACGGTGCCGAAAATTTTGAAAAATTACAGTTCGCGTGATGAGTTTTTAAAGTTTTTGTGGCAATTTTTTTTGTGTTCGGCGTTTGCTTCTTGCCATAAATAAAAATTATAAAGCATCAATTCGTGATGATTACCTTTATTTATTAATATTCATAGTTGAAATTGTAGGTGTTCGAGAATGTTTTTTAAACAAAATAGGCAATATCTGCGCCTCTGTTGAACCTAGGGTGACCGTTCCTTTTTTGCTTTGTAGAGTTATTCACGACGCTTTCAACGGTACCGCACACTTTCAATTTGCACTGTAAGTTTAAACTTGCTAAATTTAAAACACTCTCCTTGGGAGTGATGCTAAACTTTTGACCAGTAGTGTAATGCTCCGTGCGTAATGTCACCACTACTTGACCGGCAGGGCAATATACTCGCATAACTACTGTTGTCATCCACATCGAAAATGTCCAACTCAGGACGAGCCATTTCCGTTAAATCACCAAAATCAGCGGTTCAGTCAGTACTTCGCCATTCAAATCACGCGCAAATTCCCAGATCCTAGAGCAATAGCGACCGTCGCGACAACTGGCGGCCTTCCGGCGAACTGCTAAGCCCCGGACACAAAAAATGCCAGGCGGCTGAGGCAGGTTTCCCCTCCATCTTACTACTCCGTGTCGATTCGAACAAATTCGACTGCCATTCTTCATTTGTTTCGTGTTGTTTAATCCCTAATATCAACTGTTGCTATTTCCGATTTCTGATTTCAACAACTGGTTGCTAGCCATGGCTACAATATAAGCAGCTAAGGCCGAATTTGTCAATAACTAAAACGACAAAAAAGTTTGATCACCCTGTATGTGGGAGCATTATATGGAGATTTTACTATATTAAAGATTATATCTACATAGCTGGTATACAGAGGTCACCTGGGAAAAGAACCCTGGGATTGAAGGGGTTAATACGTATATGCTGCAAAAGGAGTATTTTTCTATTGATTATTGCAATTATGATACTGTAAAAGTTGTGAAATCCCATTTTATGAAACAATTTTTGCTCAATCATGTTTGTCACGTGGTGAAGGTATTCTTTCAGGTATCTCATCTAATGCCAGTTACGAAATGTACTGCTTAACAGGCTTATGGTTGCTGCTGGTAAAAATGCACTGCATCACATCAAACTTGTCTGTTACTGCCTTGAGGAGAGAGAGGCATATGAAGGTCAGTCATTATGACCAACCACCCTACTTGCCCCATTAATTCTGCTCAGTCATGCTTATGTTCCCTCAAGGAGGTAATAGAGAGACCCAATGTGATGCAGACAATTATTTTACCAGTAGCAACTATCCATGTGTCATGCGGCATGTGACAGTAAGGTCTCTTTTTGGCACCCTGTGTGTTTTCCCACTGTTTTGTGTGGAGTGTGAGAGTTTGTGCATCTCCTGTCTGTTGACCATGGCAGGCACGTCATTCTCGTCCCGCTCTGGGGCATCGGAGCAGGCAGGGCTTCTCTTTCACCACACATCCAACGTGGCAGCTGCTCTTATTGACCCCCATCCTCTCCCCCCACATTCCCATTCTGCCATGAGGCCAACCATGAGCAGGCTGCTCAGCCTCACCTCCACTTCTGCTTCTGCAGAGCCCAAACCCAAAGGTAAGTTTTGTACCCATCACTTGGCATCTAGTTCACAAACCTACAAAACTACCCACACTGTTGCCCAAGATCTTTCAATAAGTTATGGTGTAGGATCTAGTAATTAGATATTTTATGAGGAATGGTTATGGTGTGTGCATCAAAAATATTGTGCATGATATTTGGGAAGGCTAGATTCCCTTTCTAGCTCCTTCATTCCTCTCTACAGAAATGGTTGTAATGGTGTGCTGACTTTCTTTTCCTTTCTTTCTTTTCTTTCTTTTTTCAAAGGCCAACTAGGTTGAATACCTTATTTCCTTAAGCGCTCTGTGACATTCCCTGGTAAACCCTGAACTAGTAATTAATCCTATATGAATTATGGGGTATCAGCCACTTGTTCTGGGTTTCTCTCATGCAACCAGCCAT
Organism: Catajapyx aquilonaris; assembly: GCA_000934665.2. NCBI lineage: Eukaryota > Metazoa > Arthropoda > Diplura > Dicellurata > Japygidae > Catajapyx > Catajapyx aquilonaris. Next base: position 11,236 of record KZ539443.1, read on the forward strand.
AATTGTTGTAGAATTAATTGATATTATGCAGCTAAGGCTGATATGGTTTTTTGATAACCAAGTCTCAAAGAGATACAGGGTAATCAGTCTTAGTTGCTGCTCTGGCTCCCCCAATGGACCAGGGTGATCAGTTTATTCAACTTGCATATGGGGGCAGTAAATTGAAGATAATAAAGGCAGGATTTGGTATTGAACTACAGGGTGAATACTGTAACTTTGGCAAAAATCACAGGGTGGGTAGTGTGGACCAAGACAAGTATTTTTGACATAGGAACCCATGTCCGGAAATGCCCCCGTACGGGGGTACTGCCGTTTCCCGCACAATATTTGGATGCAGCCAAAGGCCTGAACAACAATCGTTGTTTGGCTGTTTACATAGCAATTCAAGATCCCAACACAATGACGCATGGTAATAAAATTGTGTCATCCATTAGTTCCATCTTTCATGAATCCTGTAAAATCTGTGTAACAGAGTTGGCTGACCTTGATCTAATAAAATCCTCCGTTCGGCACTTGACACTAGCAATAATTGTCCACCTTCGTCTCCTCCACACGCGACACACCTGATGAACGCAAGTTTCGAGTACGGTGGGTTGCCTACCCACCAGGCTCAACCAACTTGTTATGTAAGGTCGTCTCTGATTCGTTGGAGTCATTCTTACTCCAGCGAATCAGAGACGACATTTTTTGGAGTGATGACGTGTTTTAAGCGGGTTGGGATCTTGAAATGAAAATGGACTGGTCAATCAAAACTCATAGCAGCACAGGCAATGATTGAAGTTTGTCATTGAAAAGGAGATTCCCAGGGGGGTGGTTTGCAAATAAATTGAAGGATGAAATATCCAAGACTTCGGTATAATGTCCGCTTTACCCAGGGACCAAATGGTTAATATCAGAGCAACAGTGAAGTAAGTAGAAATGCAAACATTGCACCTGCCCATTTTTGCATCCAACCACAGCTACAGGAAGCTGTAGGAATGAGATTCGAGGTGGGGAAGAGGTGGAAATATAAGGGACGCAATCTGGTAGGCCCTCTGTACAGTGTTGGATATTAATTGCGTCGTACTGCTTGCAACATTTTCTGAAGCGGCAGAAGAATGAATCTTGCTCGTACGGCTCGTACTATCCATTGCTTAAATTCATTCTTCTGCCGCTACGGAAAATGTTGCTAGCAGTACGACGAGATTAATGGCCAACACTGTACAGGGTGTTCCAAATTAGAGGGTCGGTTTTTTCATAACTCTTATCAACTGATAGTAGCTATTTTTTGTAGCTGCTTGTGCCCCTAACCAGGTGCCCTATTCTATAGCAACTGCCCCTGGGAGTAATGGGGAACCTGGATCTGGGCACAACAAGCTACAAAAAATAACTACTTTTGGGTGATTGATATCAGTTTAAAAAAAAATACCCACAAATTTGCAACACCCTGTATATGCAGGGGATTGGTTCCAGGACCTCTGCAGATACCAAAATTTGCAGATGCTCAAGTACCTGATATAAAATAGCATAGTGTATGCACATCCTTCTATATATCATGTCTGGATTACTTATCTACGGATAGGGAGGGCCCACTGTACCTTAATCCTCTGGCACCCAAATAATTTGCACACATGTAAGAAATTTTTGTGAGAACAGATCACCTTGGTATAGAACTTAATTAGTTTGTTTTTTAGCAAATGTAAGACAAATGACCAAAGACAAATTTGGAGATGGAATTCATACACTGCTTGAAAAAAAAAAAAGGTCTTGTCCCCCAGCAAGCAGTGCCAATGCTGGGCAAAGAGTAGATAAGAAGCTTGGTGAATCAACTTGTGCTCATGGAATCAGGTTGCTAGGTTAAGTCACGCACGCTTCCACCTATGCCAGCATTGGCACTGCTTATAGGGGAACAAAGTAGGTTTTTACAGCACTGTACTGTACTGTACCAGCAACCTACTTGCGTATTTTCAAACTTTTAGTGCAAGGACAATTTTATAAACTGAATTACCATAAATATTTGACCATGATAGTTGGCAGTACCCTGAATAAGTTTTAGGCCTGATGACCCGGGGTAAGCTATCCCGGGGGCAATCACCATGGCAGCATATGTAAAAGGATAGCAGTCAACAACCAGTTACCCCAGGGGGCAAGCTACCCCGGGTCACCAGACTATATACCTTAATGATAGTTATTGCATTTTTATTGCCTGTTATTATGAAAACTGGCATCTGCAGAGTTGCTTAGAAATTGATGAGTAGGAGAGGGTAGTTGGAGTAAATCTGGTAACATGGCAAGTGATTTAAACGAAATAATTTCTATGCCCATGTTACTATACACTTTGTGGAACATGCGAATGGATAATGTACTGTACATGAAAGCATGAAACGAGGTATTTAAACCTCTTTACAAGCTCTGACGGCCCAAGTGAAAACCCAGTATCTTCGAAAATCACGTAAATAGAGATAAATGCACCAATACACTCCTCTTTGCAAGCCACACCTTTTGGTACAAAACCCATAACTGTAGGAACAACCCTTGCAAAGTTTTGACCAATTGAAATCATCCACTGCCATATCCTCCTGAGACCTGGTGTCGACATATGTCGACATCAGCAAAAGATTTTTTTGGCGCCAACCACTGATGCCAACAGAACTGTAATAGGCTGGTACCCCATGGTTACAATCTGGCCTCAATAGCTGTAGCCACCTAGCGTCGAATATCTGGCTTGGGCCGCGAAAATTAAATCGCGGACAAAATGGCGGATTCCGCTGCTGAAGCTAGGCGCTCATCTGATCAGTTTTATTTTTTTACTCATATTTAGAATGCGATTTTCGCAATGCAGTGAATGTCCTGGGATTCGCAAGGAATGTGTCTTAGGAACTGCGAAAAGATGATTCTGTGACAATCTTTGTTGCTGTAGAGAACTGGTCATTTTCTTTTCTTCCTGAGACCAAATGCCCATTTAAATGGACATCCGAAAAATGGCATTTTTAGCTGAATGGGTGTGACTTTTCTTTACGTGCCTGTACCTATACACCCATAAGGAAGTGCGCTTTGCACTGTGCACTTCAGTTTTAAAATCTAGAATAGCGAAGTACCACTCTAGCGGGTAAGAAGGGAAGGAGCAAGCCCCATCCTTGGAGTGGTTGCGTTCAAAAATAATTTCATTTATCTTTAATTGTCTTCTGAGAGGAATTGCTACCACGAATACCACAAATAAATTTTAAAAACATTGTTTGGAGGATAGAGCACTATGTGAGTGACCCATTAAGTGGTATTTCAATTTTCAGCTTTCATCCATTCTGCTTTTGTAGCACCAATTGGGTGCTAATGTTCTCATTGGTTGTTTGTCGCCATTTTTGTCGATATTTTAAAACTAAAATTTTTTTCTCGTTTCTTATTGGGAACATGTTCAGAAAATGCAATAGGAACTGACATTGCGTTAAAAAATTCGTCTCAGGTCTCAGGAGGATATACGATAATGGAAACAAAAAACTTCACAGGTGAATATCTCGAAATGACAAAAAGCGGAGATACAGGGTTTTTTCACTTGGGCCATCAGAGCTACAGCCAAATGTGGGGGTTTCTTTTTAGGAAGAGTGCAGTCATTTAGGAAGTTGGGCTTCAAATATCACAAAAAAAAATCACTGATTCCAAATGTGATCTCAGGTTTAGTAATGTAGCAATAGTAAAATTTTAAGTCAAAGGGAATTTTTTTAAGAAGGTCAGCACCAACCCTTAGCCCCCTAGCAATGAATGAAATAGGCAGCCATGATTCAAGAGAGAGAAAATTGAACAAAGTAATGCCAAAAGACCAAATATGCTACCGTAGTTCTTCCTCCACGCCAGGCAAATGAGCCATTACACTGACACTGCACTTGATACGTTCCTGAGGGCTGCAGTAGGTGTTGTAGGAGAGGTGATGCTGTGTTGCTGATACTATCATGGTTTACAACTTAAACATTTGGTCATGCATTACAAACTTTAAAAACAGACCCATGTTTGGAATCAGTGTTTTTTTCTTATATTCTAGGTCCAACTTGCTGAATAACTTTAAAATGGATCCCCCTTCACATTATCCACTAGTAAGAAAAAGTCCTTTAGTCCTCAACTGTTTGACTAAGAAAAATGTGATGTTTTTGCAGCACTCTGAAGGGGGTGTTGCTCCACACCCCTCCCTGTGGCGTAGAGGAGGCATGGGCAGGGGGGAGGGGAAAGAAAGCTATTAATCCCTATGTGTACTGTACCACCTCCTCTGTGGTACAGAGAGAGAGAGAGAGGATCATGTGCTCACCTTCATGGTTGTAATGTGATCTTATCATGGCATCTTTCAATGGTCAATCAGTAGCTTGATGTTTTGAAACACACTGTGGTGTAAGGTTAGTGTAGGTTGTAGCGTAAGTGGAATTAGATGTGAAATATAAGTGGAATAGTAATTCATTGTTTCTGTCTCCCCCCTCAATGAATCTCCCATTTCCCTTTTCTGTACCCTCCTCAACTTTTTGTTGACCTATCATTCAAGCCACATACATCCAAGACCTGATAATCCTGATGCGTCACGGTAGGTGAGCCCTTCGCTGCCTTGCGTAGTTGGTGTGTTTAGTGTGGCTGCCATGTATGGAGAGGTACTGTATGGTGCAAGAGGTGTGTTTACCTGTAGCTCAATGGCTTGGCTTTTCAATTTATTTATTTTTTGTACTTTTTAACAGTATAGCATGGAGAGCTAAAGTGCAATATGTGATGATCCACCTACAAAGGTTATTTCATCAAATAACTTAGTTATTTTAAGCTTGGTAAAAGTTTTCCAAATCTAAATTGACATAGGGAAAGGGACCTACATGATTCCAAGCTTTTTCTTGTGACATCCAGTTACAAGCCTTTATGATTACAATGTAGGCTACTCCATGTTCCACGTACCCATGTCCTTTTCGTCATCGCAAATTTCCCCTAAAGTTTTTATTTTTTAAAAGCTATTTTTTGCCCAAATTAAGGTGTCAAATTATATAGCAGCATGCTGCTACATTCGACCACGTCTGTGAATAATTGGGCACCCCAATTGGGGTGTAAAAAGTTACACAAAAATAACACCTTTGGGAGAAATTTGCAATAACTAAAAGGACTTGATACTTAGAACTTATTGTGCAATCAAAATACATGATGTGGATTATCACTAAGTTGACTTGAAGCTCTTAATACATTTCTCTCTCTCTCTCTCCCTCCCCCCCCCCCTCCCTCCCCCCCCCC
>KZ539444.1:3504-21882 GCA_000934665.2 Catajapyx aquilonaris
CCCCCCCCCCCCCCAATTCCTTTCTAAATTGAGTTGACCCCATCTCCCTTCCTATCTCCATAACAGTGCCCATCGCTGTCTGTTATCGCTGAAAGAGGGATGAGCCATACAGCATAATACACGGCATAATAGCTGTTGCCGGATGTGACAAGCGCTGTGCATTTTGGGCGTCGGAGGGAGGGTTCGGTTTGGTCCAGGCCACGCAGCATCCTCGGGGACCAATTTGGTGGCAATAACCCACTGAAATCTTCCCTGGAGACCCACCCCCTATATACCGCTCTTCCTGCACCTCCACCATACACAGCACAGCAGTGTCATGATGGTTTTTGGGGAGCTCCAAATCTGGCTGCTCCTTTGACACGGAATAATATTCATGGCTCTCCAGGCGCATTTAGGCCCCGGGATGAACCCACGTGCCCTATATTTAATCACATGCTCGGATGAACTCGGCTGCTGATTGGTCGCCAGTCCAACATTGTTTATGGCCGCCACCTCAACACTTGGCCTTCCCCCTACCCGGCACTCAAAAACCACAAAAACAAAAAAGAGAGAGAGAGAGAAAAAAAAAATATCAAATCTGCTGGCCATTGTTGTCCTTATATACCCGATCGTAAAAAGCTTGGCGGAGTGGTCGTTGGGAGAGCAGTCACGATCCAGGTTTACTGCCGGCAAATGAAATCTAAAAATGTACTTGTCAGATGTCGAGTGCTGGGGCCCCCGATCTGTGACTTGTTGCCCCCGATGTATAACTTATACGAGGGCGGTATATATCTCCGCACCGCTGGGCACAAACAAAATTTACAGCTGGTATACAACACTATACGGCTCCGACATGTGCTGGTTAGTAGATCAGGCCGATTGCTATCACCCTCGGCATGTGCATTTTACAGTAGCCTACATTCGCCTCCAGCTTGTAAATCACGGCTTGTCGCAACTCCAGAAAAAAAAACAGTCGGAGTTGTGCATATTTTACCCGAACTATTTGCGGCTTGATGTAAGCCTCCAGCATCATCTTGATCCAGACCATGGCTGGAGAAATGTTAGGCCGAACTGATTTGTCCGTTTCGACTTCTGTGGCTTTTGGTTTTGGTCAGATTTCTTGCGAAGGTGTCCAACTACCTTTCCAGGCAACACCCTTCCTATAGTAGGTAATCCAATAAGCAGTAACTGGTGGCACGAGTGTTTTTTGCGTGCGGAAAATCTGTACGTTTAGGATGCAGAGTTGAGAGAGGGTGGGGCTGAGCATCAGAGAGATAGTTGGCTCCGTGCAGCTGAGTGGCTGTTGGCGCAGTGCTCTGGCGCCACCTCTCTCCCTCTCTCTCCCAACTCTCTCTCTCTCTCTCTCTCTCTCTCTCTTGCCTTAATTTGGCCTATTATAGATTAGTAATTACGCCGGGTGGGCTCAGATAAACTGAGGGAGCGGGGAACGCGATAAACAAAATCCTATAATAAAAAGTCTTCTCCGGGCGTTGGGAACCAAACATGGTGGGAGTCGATAAGGGGAACAAACGAGTTGGACCTCGGCAGCCCGGGCGAAGAAGAAGCTGATAAAACAGGGATGCCGTCGCACTTGGAGCCCTGATAAAAGCCTGCAGCCGCCCCCCCGAAAACTAGCTCTATATAAACCGGAAAGAAGCGGGAAAGTCACACACACCCCGCCGCTCGACTACCAGGGAAGGGACGACTCTGCTGCATTGCTGCCAGGCCCAAGCACCCAACAGTGTGCACGAAATAAGAAGGAAAGGAAGACACGGCAGTGCACAGTGTGGATCAGTAGTGCTGTGTGTGTGTGCGTGTGATTCCTCGACATCTTTCTTCATTTCGAGCCGACCGCCTCCCAACTCGTTCTCTCTCTCGTTGCCGAAAAATATGGGGAGAGGGCAGCATCATCGCCAGGGCCATTCGTCTGATGCACGTCATTCGCCGGCCATGTTTGAGGGCGGGGGACAGCAGGTTATATATACGTGGACAGAGAGACAGACCAGTTGGACGGGAAGAGGGGGAGGGGGGGAAAAGAAGGGGAGGAAAATAATAGTTGGAGAGAAAAATATGTATAGATAAAAATGAAGTGTGGTTGACTTTTCGTAGTTTCGGGATAGGGAGTGACGTCACGGGTGTCGATGTGCGCAACCGGGTCTGCGTTGCCGATCACTGAATCACCGGACGGTTGTTATATGTCTCTATATAAACCCTGCAATGTACAGACACAGTGCGGTTTGCTGGATATAACTGTTTTCGCGGGAAGAAAAGCGAACTTGGTTAACGAGGAAAAGATTGATGTTGCGAAAAGTTGTGTATAGGCCTAAAGTTTTTATAAAGAATTTTTAACCGAAATTTATTTTGCAGTTTTCCCATTCCCTTTTCACGACCACAAGCTTCCCTTAGAACGGATCAGAACGTAGCAGGCATTCCAACCGTTAATTTTTAATTAGCCTACCTAGTGTTTCTCTAATCGCTGACTTAATCTTTCGTGTGTAAAAATGCTGCGACGTTGTTTATTTGCCGCTTCCGTTTATTTCACACATGTTGAAGTTTTTTCCAACAGGGACCGACATGAGAGCTATATGCCAAACTATCCCATTATTATAATTGAAATAATTGAACGGGTAACAATTCAAGAACAAACCGCTGTTCTTGTTCTCAAAATGTTCGACGTATAGTGACGAGATGATTCTTGCTGCAATTATAAATTTTCGAGACTACCAACGGCCGTCCTTATTGTTAAGATAAACAATCACAAGTTTATCTAGTTCTTCTTCGACCAACGATCTGCCTTCCTCAATGTATGTACCAGGACTTATATTGACAGGTATCACATACAAATTAAATAATGCCAGTAATGGAGTTTTTGTTGGCCAAATTTTTGCACACAATCATATAGGCCTATACATAATAATATGAAGCCGCCATTCCTCTGGCGGAAAACTCTCAGGGGATGAACATATCTGAAATGGTTGCATATTCGAGGGCTGTTTGAGGTGCAGGGAATTGAGGCAGGTACACCTTGTATGCGGGGGCGTGCATTTCGGGCTTGAGCCGTTGTATAATAGAAAGACTAAAGTACTGGGGGGAGGGAACGTATATACCGCCGAGAGGTTTTGCGGACCTGGGAATCGGCATGCTAAGCAGGCGGAAGCCATCATCTCAGTATATAGGCTTCGGGGGAATATTACAAGTCTACATGTATCTAGGCGCATACCTCATGGGGGCGGGCGGTGTGGTGGTGGTGAGGGTGGATGGTTGGTTGGGAGGATCCGGAAAAGCAAAAGGCCATAAGTCAGGCACTTTATCGGCCCGGAACTGCGTCTCGTCGTCCTGGGCAAAGGCTGCTTATTTCTACAATATCCCCGGATTTAAAACCGGGCTCACTCTCAGGGGAACGATATTTTGTGCCAGGGCTTCCAGCAGGGGATCTATGCTTATTGTATGATGGGCGGTTTGCGAGTCAGTTTTTCGGCTCACATTTCCATTGTTAAGATTCGCCTCGATGCTTTTTGTTCGCACATTTTTGTACCGCGTACGAATAAATTTTTTTGAATTATTTATAAAAGTATATGCGCATGAAATCGTACCAACTTCTTTTGCATGCTGTCACTCATGCATCAACTGACCATTTGCAGCAAGAGATTTCTTAAAGCATTCTTCAGACATTGTATTATTGTGCGGTTACATGAGAAATTATTCAGATTGGAGAAGTGAAAATTCGGTTCTTAATGTACGTAAAGAACACCTTAAGGAATGTTTAGTGAAAATTTAATTAAGCATCGGTGAGCTGTGGATGTTAAAACCCAGTTTGATGTGAGTGGAAGTGAGCGCAGTCATATAGCTGGAGGCTAGATGGCTTATGTTGCCGTTTCTATGTGTATGCAGGCAGCATGACAATAAGTGATGCTGCTGATTGGTGCTGTGTGCTGTGTGCATGCGGCAGCAACCATCATCCCCAGCACGCTGGCTGGCTGCTGTTTCATGTTCAGTCCGTAGAGATGGGCCACTTATGGGTCCCCAGGGAAGCGTAACTGCTGCGGTGGTAACAAAGCTGGCCTGCTGCCTCCCAGCACTGCCGCTGGATGCTGCAATATACATCGAGAGAGAGAGAGAGATAGACAATACCATCGGAGTGTATATATATGGGGCCTGAGTCGGGGTGGTGCTGGTTATATGAGCAAAGTATAAGGGGAAGGCTTGCTCGGTGGCCAATTCCCTGCGACAAAGGCTGGCCAGCACTCAGACCTCGATTTGAATCTGAATGGCCGCGTCGACATTCGATGGAAGATAATGGCGCCTCCCGCTCCTTCCCCCTACAATCCTGGCCAAGGATGAGACCTTGCTTGCTATGTCCTATATAAGACCACCAGAAGGAATTGTTTATCTGTTGTGTATATAGACCGGGTTCAATATTGGATTAATTTTAGATTAATTTAGATTAATTTAGATTAATTTAGATCGAGTAACAAGGGCGGTGTAACAATTATTATATAAAATCCCCCTGCATTAGAAGCATCCGAAGGTGACAGTTGGGTGACGACGCAATGTGAGTCAGAGACGCTTATCAGTGGTCTGAGGAAAGAGGAGGAGGGAATATTGTAATTGCGGTTGTAACGGGGCTCGGGGACACGGATGGCAGCAGTGGATGCCGGACAAAAGGCGGGGCCCAGGCAGTGCACAAACGGAGTGTTTCCTTTTGATTTGACACGAGTCTGCACTAGGGGTCCTCTCTCTTTCTACTCCCAACCCACCTCGCACCCGCAACCACCCTGACACATTCTCTTTCCCGTCCCCCCATCATCATCCTGTGCCTTATCTGTCGATTGCACCCTGACACACAAGCAGCATCGGTCCAAATGAACGCGGTACCAGTCCTTTTCAGTTCTCCCCCGACCCACTCACTCGGATGCTGCTGCATGCTCTCTGTAGTATAGGAATAAACACACACGCATTCGATCATTGCTTGACGACATGATAACGTCCAGTGTATAAGTGGGAGTGGTTTGGGTGCTGGAATCCACACTTTCTCTTTACTGTCTGCGGAAGAAAATAGGTTGGAAGGATGGAGGGGGGATTTATGTCCAGCACAAGTCGAAAAGGGGGGGTTGTGTGCTATGTGTCCCTCCCTCCCATCCTTCTGGCCATATAACTGTAGGAGTTTGGACCCATTTGAGCTGGCGGCCGAGCATTGCCAAGATTCCTCCCGATTGCTTCCCATCTCCCTTATCTCCCGTCTAAGTAACTACCACGGGAAAGAGCCGGCCATCAACCGAGCAAAGCAAAGGAGCCAACTCTATTCCAGCCGGCTAAGGAAGGAAGGAAGGAAGGAAACGGGAATATAGGGAAGGAAAGGAAGAGGGCCAGAGAAAGGGGACACGCAAGATGTGCTAACCTGTTATTAAATATTTCAATCGCATTCAAAGTGGCATCCTATACGGGATTATGCCTCTTCTCCTGCATTTTAAGCAACTATCAGCATTGAAATCACCCTGTCTGTGTACTACACCCATATGGCCATATCCTCCTTATAAGATGATTCATAATATTAACTTACAGTATAAGATATGAAAATGGTTTCTTTTTCAACACATAAGAGTGGTTACCAGAAGAAAGTGAGCCTGGTTCTGTCTACCGAAAGAGCGAATTATCAGCGATTTGTCACTCCAGTATTTCATAAAATAGTAGCTTACCTAGCATTTTAAAGAACATAATTACTGACTAAATGTACAGCATTCCAATATAGGCTGCTCTGTGATGTATATATTGAGAAAAATAACAGAGTGAAATAGAGAACATAACATTCGAGCCTCACGAAAATCCAACGCAATTCTTCGAACTGAATTATATATGCAAGACCTTACCAGTATATACGAGTAAACCAATAGCCATCTTCCACGAGTTAAAATGAGAAAGATTATTATTTGTTCATGTGCTTCCAAAACGTAGGCCTATCGCAGCATTAATAATTTCCAAATATCTAGCGCCAGATTTCACAATGCTGAGCGCAATTTAGCACCAAACACGCGACAATAATGGATTTAACAATGATGATTGCTTGTGTATGTGCCTGGCCATCACGGAAATAACTGTTGATTTTGTGGCACATAAATGCACTATTTTTATCACACGTACAGTATTAAGTAAAGGAATTTATCCAGGTAGTTTTAACTTGGGTTTTACTCTCACAGTATATGTCATTCAGAGCCATGCATGTTTTGTTGCTTCTTGCACTTTGTTAATAATTTGCAGCTATAGAGTTTTTTGCTGCTTGTGTGAAAAGTGAGTTGTATGTGCACTTCACCGCATACATTTTGAACCACCTTTGAAATGCCTGGTGGTGCAGTGCCAGGGGAGTCACGGGTGGGCCGTCAATTAGCATTTGTGTCGTTGCAGCAGGATTTTCTGGCTCCCCCAGCACGTTTCCAGCAGCAAACCCAAAAGTCGCCGAAATATTATCCGCGCGATTTATTGCAATAACCACGCCAGGGACAGGAACGCGTTTATCGGCCAATAACTCCGGAGACAATAACCGTGAATTATTCCTCGACCGTTGACAATGACGCATTGTTGTCGAGGCAAGAAAAGCAACTGCGAAACACGAGCTCTCAACTTTTATTATTCGCGACAGCTTGTTTATATAAAAAAAGAAAGATACGTTTTTATATAGTGGTGTTGGTGGTATGTGTGTAGTGAATGGCCCTTGTGGTGCGTGGGCCCCCCCGTGCCCTGATTTATGTGGCTGGAAACTGGTGGCCCCGGCTACTGTCCCGCCCCCCCCTTGGGCCCCCCCTCGGAGAAGGGCCAGGAAATAATTTTCCCCCCGGTGAGGGCCCCCCCTCTGAGGAGGCAGGGGCCCGGCCTTTGCCACCTACTCCAGCAGCACAAAGTACTTCGAGGCACCTACCGTGTGTGTTATATTTATAAAAACGTCTTTCTCAACCGCGTGTGTACGCACAACATGCTCGGAAGGTGGCGCCATCTCCAAGTCTGCTGATGGCTGTAAAATACCTCAGAGTTGGAAATTTGCGTTGGTAATTTTTGGAGACTACAGCATGGAGGAAGAGCCGTTTTGAGGGCACAAAGGGGTGCGGGACAAGTGCGCACAATCGTCCAAAATTATTCCCAATCGGCTTGGCCCGGGCCATCTTATTCCCACAGCCAGAAAAGAGGAAGCCGCAGAACACAGAACGGGAAATGAACAAGTTGCCTCCAGAGACAGGCACCGGCAAGAAGGGGGTTTTGGAAAGGGAAAAAACAAGCGGCATTGTTGGACCCTAATTTACTCCTAGCTCTTTGAAGGAACTGGACAAAAATTGTCAATATGCAAAAAAAAAAAAAGAAGTTGGCTCATCATTTTTTTGGGGCGATGACAAGTGTCGGCAGAAATTATGAAACGGTGGACCTTGTCGTCGGCATCTGATGGGCGGCGACTCTGGTTTGTTTACATATCATGCCAGTTAGCAATTTCAGCAACTCATTCCGAGTAGGGGGAAGACCTCATGCGGACAGTGAATTGCAGATTTTTTTTATTCCGCAGGACAAGCTGATTTATCGCTTCAAGATGTGTGGTGTTTTTGTGTTTCCCATTGAGCAGACGGCCGCTTTTGTTATGAAAATAAGCGCGAGTGTGAATGGCGCCTGTGTGTCTATGGAAGGGAGAGCATTAAGAGTGTTATTGCGTGTAACTGATATGCCAATAAGGCGTCGCATTAATTTGTAATGACTCCTGAAATTAACTGCAAAGGTCGTAGTAATTACCAATTAAATTCCTGTTCTTCATTGCGTCGCCTTAGATAAAAAAAAGTGTAATGACACTGTTGGATAATACTTGTCATCCAAAGTTGTGAACACTCCTATAATTAACTGATAATATTACATTGCACGCATAAAAATAATAAACCGGAAACTTAAGCCGGCACGGTTGTATGGACACGTCATGTCGAGACAATAATTATTTCCGATTACGTATTAAGGACACCCACATAATAATATTTTATGCCCATACACAACATGTGTGATGACATAATGTGCTTACACAAATTAAGAATTTCTTAAATTATACGTATAGGAGTGTCTACATAATCAGAGTATGTCTCACAATCTGAGTTACAGTAATACAGCCAGATGTCTCATTCTATTTTTGAGGATGAGAAAAATAATATCGTCATATATACGGTTCAAGAATTACGGATGGATCAAATACCTGAAATTTACTTGTGATGTGGTAGAAGGTGGACGATTGCGAATGTCAACAATGTGTAATTACGTGTGCTATATAACTTGGCTCAACTTGGCATAAATATTTGTTTGGCCCAGTATAGGCAGCTTATTGTTGGCCACTTGTTGGAACACCCTGTGCATTTACTACATTACTACCGAGTTTGTGCGAAGATTTAAGGGCGGAGTGAAACGAAAAGGTGGAGCGTATACGAATAATCCTATAGGTGTTTCGATAGTAGTCCTCCTGCGCATGAGAGTTCTATGGAAAGGGGGGGGGGGAAAGGGGGGGGGAAGGATATAGGCCTAGAGGGGGTTTGGCCCCCCCTAATCTAACGCCCGACCTAATAACTATATCGTATAACTTTATGACNGGGGGGAAAGGGGGGGAAGGATATAGGCCTAGAGGGGGTTTGGCCCCCCCTAATCTAACGCCCGACCTAATAACTATATCGTATAACTTTATGACGCTTTTGAAAAATGTAGCGCTGCCATTTCAGGGCAATTCAGCGAGGAACAATGGCCCATAGCCCGGCATCAAAAAGACCTGATAAGCTGATATCGAATTAGAATAACGATCTAATTTCCATACAAAAGGCACACTTAAAGCGAAGCGGGGCGATGGAATGGCAGCACCACCACCAGCAGCATCCAAAAAATCGGGCTTCAACCATCCCTCCCCCTTTCCTCTCCCGTCATCCCTTTTTTTTAAGAGGAAGAAGGGAGATGCGTCCAGATGATGATGATGCTTGAGGAGGTAAATGGGAAAAAGGAATCGAGGAAGAAAACACACCTTTTAGTCCATGATTCTTCTCTCTCACCCCGGTAATTTTTTGCGCCATATTTCCTTCTGGCTCAGATAATTGGTTTCCACATGTCGACTCTAGGAATCAGATAGACGTCATGCTGCTTGTCAGGGTCCTCTGACCAACAACCCCCCCACCCCCTCAACCCTTCCAACCCAACAACCTCTCCTGCTTCCTGCATCTGCACTGCAATTTGGCGCAATCATTATCATATTACTTTCACACCTTGCTACCGGCTAACGTTATATGTGATGGGATTACAGCAAGATGCGTCTAAAGGCTGACGTACAAAACTTGTAAAAAAATGAATGTCCATTGCATTTGCATAACATAAGGCATTGCTGGCAGCTTATTTCTGACATCACGTGTCGAGTACACTTGAGAACTAAGAGAAGTGCACCGGCATCTGAGACGTGAAGTGACCGCAGCAGCAGCATCAAACAGACCCTTTGGCTTTGTGGTCGACACGGGCATGAAAAGAGCGGCCAGTGAAGTGTTAATTAGTCGGAAAAAGCGGAACAACCAACCGTTTGGATATGGGAGGGACCCAGTGGGGGGGTTTGGGTTGTATGATCATAATATACAGATGCTGATCTTTATAGTGGTGTGTACAAAGCCCCAAACGCGACCTGTTTAACACTGCAAATGGCAGCAGGATCTGATGATCGGAACAGGTTCGGCATCGGGTCCAGCCAGCATCACCCATGCAGTGTGGGACAAGCGAATAATAATCAGCGGCGTATATACAGTGTAAAAATTGGTGGGCCAAATGATGGGTGTTTTTGAAGCCCCCCTCACTCCCCCCTCATGCCCTCCCTCCCATGGCATCAGCAGGGGTTGATGCTAATTGGCAGCTTGACACGTCAATTGAGGAGAACAAGTGCGGCCGGGAATTGGTTTCTCTCTCCGCTTTTGTGTGTGTGTGCCGCATCATGCTGCTTTTGCTATGTTGTTGCATGCACAGCAGCATATGAAGCTGCATCGGCAAATAGGCCTCAGCTGCTGCCATGTGCAACCAACAGTCTACAAAAACGGGCTGATTTTTGGCACCCTCCTCGTCTGCTGGATGATGATGGTTGATGTGCCGAAAACAACATGTGGGGGCTTATGTATACCCCACCATCCACAGCAGAACGACGATGCTTCTTTCGCTGCTTCCCTGACGACCAATTCCTGGCTTTTTCCGCTCGCCCGACTTCAGAATGACAGCTGTCAAGAGACACCCTGCAGATCTCGGACCCCCCACCGACCACCTACACGGGGTCCCACAAACCCAATACCAAAAAAAGGGAGAGAGACGCGGAGGACCAGATCAGCTGCTATATAGGAAGGGTCCAAAAGGTATAGCCCATTTGACCACCAATTTGTACCTGCGACTTGTTTCCCAGCGAGGGGTTGGTCCTTATTCGGTCAACAGGAGGAAGAATCACATTGACATGTAGTTCCCAATTTTGTGCCCCTGAAACTGCCGGTACTGAATGTTATTTATTCAGGCCAATCTACCAAAAGGCAGATCTTTGATTTTTGATCCTAAAGGGATTAGGCAGCAAACTTTGCTCCTAAAATTTGTTCGAAAGTACAATCACAGTTTAATAATATTATCAGCTGCAAAATATCGGAGCAAAAAGTCACCGGTCATGATAACCACTAACCATTTCAGTTGATAGGACATAATATGGGAAGTAAAGTAACGAATACCTGAATAATAAATAATTAAAAATAAATTTTTACCTACAATGCAAATTTGCTGGATTATTCGGATTGAAAGTTCAAATCAGTATTATTATTAACAAATGCGAGGAAGTTATTTCAATATGATTGGTGATAGAATTTTTATCATAATTTAAAAAACACTCTTCAAGTCTATCATTCTGTGTGCATATTGAGGCCACTGCATTTGGCTGCATCATAAATGGACCTGATGCCATGCTCAGATTGTTGTCATATATTCTCATTATTATCTTCAAACACTTCTGGAATGATGTACAGATATTTCAGCCGTAAATTAACCTTATGTACATGTTCATTTTGCATAAAATGAATAATGATCGCCACAGTTGCATCCCTGACAGTAAGTGTATACATGTATGCCTTTCTTCTCTTACACATTCGGTTGCCAATAACAATGTAAGCACAATGATCAATACTATATAGTACAAGAGAGGATAAGGGCTGACCCAACCTACAGGTCCTGCAGCCCAATGATGAATATACTGTCAGTGATGCAACCATATCTAAAATAATGACTTCAAATGCAATTATTCCAACTACAAAAGAAGTATCCAACTCAAAAATACAGTGACACGTGATGTACCGTAACAAGGATGAGAAAGTAACTATACTGATATGATCCCTATTCACCTTCAGAGGTGACATGTGGTTTGCTATAGGTCCGGATGCGTCCGTGGCTGGACGTGACAAATGGTCCAACTGTACAGGAGGCGCTATTGAGTCGCCCAATTTCAACCGCAACCTATTATAAGTGAATCGTGGTGAAAGGGAGCATCCATTCCAGACAGAATGTTCAATGGTTTTTCCATCGCATCCAATCCATTCCCCTCTCCAGTCTCCCTCTGTATATAGTACAACACACACCCTGCTGCTGCACTGTCCGCGGGGGCCATCCTAAATGGGACGCGCCTCGCCAACCATCACTAAAAGTGTCCAGAAACGCAGAATTACGACCCCGCAAGGAGCCATCCTCTGCCAGCCGACTCTCAACTGATGCGATGGGGGAGGCGTGGTCCAACCCCGCATCACACAATATGATCTATTGTCCTCCGCATCAAAACTGTCCTTTTAGCTCCGGCATCCCCCCCCCCTCTCCTTTGCTTTCCCCCCAACAATGGGAGGAACAACCCCCCCAATTGTTGCGGGATGGATCCGCGGCATAATTGCGCAGTTTGGAGTCTAATGAGAGGAGAGTTATGCTGTACATCATTCTGGGGACATTTTTATGGTCGGAAGCTGGTGTGCCCTGGGATATCTCCGTATACGCCGGAGTGTGTCGCCTTTCGACACGGCAGCGCATCCACCGTCGACGATGCCCATTCCCCGGTTCGACATGCCACGCGCATATAAACACAAATGTGTGTGCAAATGTCAACTAGGGGTCACCGGAGCAAGTCGCATCGATTTGTTTGCTGATGGCTTTGAGTGGGAATAAGCCAGCAAAGCACCTGCGACCACCATCTGGTTGTAAGATATATATGCAGATTGCAATCCCATGGCTGCAACTTGCTCCAGCCAGAGCCGATGAATCCGTCGCTTATACTAACCGGATAGTTTGGAGCTGACTAGAATTCCTCGGGGCCATTGTGTGCAAACGTCGCGTCGGTGGGACTGGGAGAGGAGGGGTAGGGCGTGCTGCGTTTTTCCTTCCTGAAAATCAGAGCCATTTGCCCCGACGGCACTTCTGCTGGCACTTTTATCAGCCTGATGAATCGCCGATGCAAGCGCTTTTTCTCCCCCCCCCTCCCCCAACCGACTGCTCGGGGTCCAAACCCCCCTTCCCCGAAAAATAAACGAGAGAAAGGGGGGGGGGGGGGGGANGGGGGAGAAGCGAGGCAGCCGTCACAGCATATACACATTTCTCTCCTGCATCCTCTGGAGCCACACAATCGCGTACAAATTGAGAGTAACGCGAGAGTGCTGGATATGGTTACAGCAGGAAGGAAGTTTGACGCACCCTGTACCGGGTCTATCATCATGATGTAGTCGTGATGTCAACCGCTCTGAAAATTCGTATACGGGTGTGAGTATTAATGGCCGTGATTTGTGTGTGTATATGGAACGTGCTGGCCTTTCTCATTCGACATATTATATGGGTATCGTAAAGCATTCTTGGCTCGAGAACGACTTGGGGAATCCTTATCTGTTTTGCTGTTGTCGAGTCGCACACAGGTGTATATAGAGGAAAAGTGTGAGCGAGAGAGCGCGGTTTTCTAGCCCCTCACGTGCTTCAGGCTTGCAGGGGGTGCAACATGCGACCATATATTTAACTCGCTCGAGGTCGCACCTTTATTGGCATTCCTGGCTGGCCACACGGGGAGAAGAAGGAAATAAAAGGGGGGGGGGGGGACANCACCTTGGAAACTGTCAACGTCGCCAAAACTTGACCGCAGCACTTGCCGCACCCACACACTGCCAAATCACATGTTTGAATCCCTGGCTCCCATGTCGCCCTTGTAATTACGCCATTTAATACAGGGTGAGATTGAAAGGCGGTAGCATCCACAAAAAATCAGTGTTTTTGTATACAAGGAAGCGGGGCCTGGCTGTCGGCCGCCCTCATTGTGTACAGGGTGCTCGGGTTCTGCACCGTCTTCAAATTAGAGCCACTGAGGCTGTCAAGTGAATCTGGCAGCTGTCCGATCATTAATGAGCTCAAAACAGGGAGCTGCTCTCTAAAGGTGTGAAGCCTCCCCCCACCCCTTTAAAAAAAAAGGTTCCAACCCCTCCCCAAATGAAAGGGAGGGTACGGGTTGAATTGTCCCAGAATTTGTTTCTATTAACCCGCACAAAAAAGGCGTGTTTTGAACCATTCCTTTCTGATTGTGCTGGCCGAACATTTGATGTGGTCCGATTGAAACTTTATCGGAGCAGTGATCAGCAGCTTTGTGCCGCTGCCACGTATAAACTTTAGCGCACACGCATGTGTATACTGGCAGCGATGCTTCTTGTCCTCTCTCGCATGTGAATGGACCCTTACTCCTCTCGGCAAAATAATAATTCCCTTGGCTGTGCCGCGATTTCCTTAGCTGATACTGCTGAATGCGAGCAGCTGCTTTGTAAATCATCTCCGCGGATGCAAACAGCCCCCTCTCTTATATGCGCGCTGATGTATGTGCGTCCATGTCCGACCAAGCACTATGTAATTTAGGTTCCATATTTCCATGCGTGTACACTATCGGCGACAAACGTTGTGCCTGGGTCCAAATACTCCAATTATATAGGAACCGAAGGGCTGACCGGGTCCAGTTTCCCGGTTGCTGTGTAAACCTGTATCGGTTGAAAAATCTGGAATGAGGTGGCGGACAAATTGGTGGCCCCCAAAATCTATAATGGAGGTTGAGGCCCATCAGCGCAGGCTATATCCAGCAGTGGGTGCATAGACTTCTTCCCAAGCCAAAGTTTTGAGCCGAAAGCAAAGTGAGTGGAGGAGGAGGAAGAAGAAGCCTCAATGACCATTCATCACCCTCAATTTTATGCTCTGTTTGGTTTCGTGCCGATTGCTCGATAACCCCCTCGCCTCCTTCCTTCTCCCTCCCAACTATATAATATACGGGCTTGGGCCATTTTCGGACTCCATTTTTTCTCTTTTTCTTCGCGATGCTGCCCTCCCAGCTCCTTTTTTTCCTCTCTTTTCTTGGTTTTTCAACAACAAAAAGAATGGAAGGTAGCAGGATGGCAGGATGGGAAGGGGAGGAAGCCAAAAAGGGAAAAGTTGGTGGACCATCTTCCTGGCCGTAAATAATAGAGTTATCAGGCTTAATTAGTGTAGTGATAAATGCGAGGCGAGCAGTGCGATAAGGAGTGATATATGGAGCGTCTGCGAAAGGGAGAAAGAGCCCCTGCTCTATACAGCCCCAGCGCCATGGAAAAGTGGGGGATGGCGGGGGAACGGGAGGGAGGGCTCCATATATATATAGTCTCTCGCTTTCTCTCTCTATATAGCATCACTGGATGGATGAAATGGAATGGATGAGATGGCTGTGCAGCACACGATGGATGAGCAAAGAGGCCCCTCTGATATTAAGACATTTTCGCAATCGCTCATCTGCTCAAATCTCCAGCTATATTCGAGCTTTAGAAATTATTAAGAGCGGACTATATATAGGCGGTTTGAATAGACAACCCGGGCTGACCTTTTGATCCGGCGGGGTCAGTGCATCGCCCTGTGTGTGTATATATAGGTCAAAGGATTAGTTGTAAAACTTATTAGTGTCGTCGACGCAGGCAGGAGGAGCAGCAAATATTCTGGTCGGCCGAGAATGGCTCCCTTCCCTTGTGCAGTATATATACACGCATACGGCACACAATGGCCGAGGCCATAGCTGCTGAATATTATCCGGGGCCGATCCGAATATTCCCCATAGAGCCCCCGCCTGCCAATGAAAAGAGTCTGAAATGGGAGTTGGAGATAACCGGATTTTTTTTTGTAGGTCCACTGTATATGCTCCTGTGCAGTATATGAGTGGGAATTGTGAGGGGGGGACAGCAGCATGTGGGTGTAGCATTTGTTGGGTGTGGTGGAGGAAGAGGAGAGGGACACACACACACACACACATCCATCAAAAAAAAAAGAAGAGAGAAGGAATAGGAGGAGGGAGGGTTATATAGGGTTGAGTGGAGGGTCCCCATCAGATGGAAGCGATTGGCTCCGATGCCTGCCTCCATTTATTGAGGCTTAGCAGCGCCGCCCATTCTCTGCCTTGATGACCATTCACTCTGACAGCACCAGTCGTGACCAGACTTTACAACCCTTACTCTCTTTCCCTCCTCTCTCCCTCTCCATCTCCACTGTCTCACCTACGCGCATGCCGGACTACTATACATCACTCGGTATTTACAAGTGGCATAATTATGCGAAATCAATTATTATGCAACATGTCCATCGTCATTTGCGAAACATTTTAGAAAACTGCAAGCATTCTCCAACAGTGTTTATGATGATTTTGTCGAGCTTCTTTGGCTTCTTGCAGTTACAGTAAAGGTGGGTGTTTAAAATGACATATCCTTATATATAGCCTCCTGAGACCCCTGGTACAGTATACTGTACCTTTGTTTTTTCCAGCACCTTGTGACTAACTCAAGCGCGTAAAAAAACAAAGATGATTGAAAGGTGTATACTAGGGATCTCAGTATAGGATAGAGAGGCCAAATTATTTTCATTATGCTCAATCGATGGAAAAAAAATCGTATAAATTCGGATTAAAGTCAGTAAATAGAAAGATTCCCCACCCAACAGTGTATACTCACTGCAAGATTGGAGAAGGAGTGAAAATCGTTCAACATTATTTTGATACCACGACAGACCTAACCAGCGTCATGAGTGATAAGCAAAAATGCTTAACCTTGCCAATAAATAAATTTATCACTCACTTCATACGTACTTGCAAAAGTGGTGTGCAATAGTTGAACTTTGGCGAAGGTTTACTTTTTTTACATAAATAAGAGCCGATAGGACCACCTATCATTTTACCTCAGTTTGTCCGCAATGTTCAATTTTAGCGGCCATTTTCCTCCATGAAAACTGTAAAACTATGGCTGATTCATCTCCCTGACGTTTCCGTCATAATTGAGTCGTTTGTTTCGTTTCGATTATTGTCATGCAGGCAACAAAGTGGCATGCTAATATTCTTCCCGGCAGGCAGGCGTGTAAACCTCAACGAATCTCGGAAGTGTCTCCAGCAGCTGCGGAAGAGATTGTTTTGGGCAATTAACCCCAGAGCAGAGTTCTTGTATATGAGAGAGACCCTTCTCCTCATAAGAGAGACATGCATGGCTAAAAGGAGGAGGGTTAGGGAAGGGGGGGTCGGCGTCGTCGGGCCTATCCTAATTTGATGCGAAGCGGGGCGGGAAAAGAAGAAGAAGTGTCGTGTTTCATGTGGCACCACTCTGTCGATTATATTCTGTTTTTGTAGTTGCGTTAGTGGCGCCAGGAGGATGAGTTGGGTTGTCTGTCATGCGTCCGACTCCTTTCAGGCTTGGGTGGCAACCAAGAGGGGGTTTCTCCTGCAGGTCTCTACGTTGGAGGCTGGATTATACTTTCTTTTTTTCTTCTTCTTCCTTCTTTCCACTTCTTTTTCCCCCCCTTCCCACACCATCCCTCCAGCACACTCACTGTCGCTCATTCTGTCTCTGCTGCTTACTTTGGATCCCAGCCCATAGCATTGCTGGGCCAGCAGGTAACTGCTACCTTCTTGTTGCCAAAATGTGTCGGCAGTCATACTTCGCATCAGGTGTGTGTGTGTGTTGCAGAGTCGTTAGGATGAAGACGCCTGAGCGTCCCGGCGCCGAATATTCTCACGGTATGGTAGTATATGCCACAAAAAGATGAGCTGAGGGATGGTATAGGGGGAGAACACACACATAGCCACAGAGGGTGCCCCTGTTATAATATACCCTTGCTGGTTGGCTCGGCTTGGTTTTTCCACACTAGTTATTTTCCACGGAAGGCAAGCAGGGCGGGATGGTGCGGATGGCGCCAGAGACCAGCATCCATGCACCAGGGACCAGACACTACACACACACCCACACACAAGTGTATATGGATGGGGCCCAGGATGTTCTTCATGCCTGGCTTGCCGCATTACGGATCGGGTTCCCCGGCAGCTCAACTACATCAGAGGAGCATCCACCCTTCTCCAGAAAAAAAATGTTTCCAAGAGAGGCGTACGTGTAAGGAAAACGATAATATTTCTCTGAATTCACAGCTCTTGTAGGCTGAAAGTTCCGCATAAAAGTAATTGACAAAGAAGAGGTACAGATACGAATAAAACCTTTTAAATGTTATGATGACAAGTAGGATAGAAGATTTCACCTGCATTCTGGTAAATTTTTGGAGGGTGAGAAAGAACAGCAGTGTTTCTGATGACATACATTCGCCATTCATATCTCTCTGCTGCAGGAAGCTGGCACACTTGCATTTCAGATATGGAAACCTATACCATTGTACTTATTATATTGCGTGTGTATGCAACTGACAATAAATAATCAGGCCTCACACCATCACTGTATTATTTCAGGCACTTGTTACTTTTTCCCTGCTGCGCAATTTTGACTGGTCCAGTTGAGAGTCGGGAGGGCCTAAAGGACCACCCTGTCCGGGCATGAAAGGAGCCATTTTTGTGTGAATATTGTTGGCTGTGTGCTACGAAAATGGAAGGCTCGGGCTTTAAGTCAGTCTCTTGAGCCTTCAAAGGAAGCCGACTGTTGTGGCAGCAGAGAAAGAAGGGCCCTTGCTTGGCTTGCTCTCAGGTATACACACGGCGAATGGAAGGAGGGGGGCGGGGGGATAATCCGCGAAAGGCAAAATCCCTGCCATCCAAGGCAGAGAGAGAGAGACACTGCGAAATCCCTCCCATCACTCTAGGTCGGCTTGACTCAAAGTGGGGAAAAAAAGGCAAAGGGACGTGATGGCCCACCAAAAGCCCTCCCAAAACCAGGGCCCGTCGAAATGACTTCTTGCCAATCCGCCAATCACGCTAAACCCCGCGCAGTTGGGATCAGAACCTACAGGGACAAGCATTTTACTAAAAACACTGCTGTTTTTTTTTTTCCTGATGGGTTGCTGTAGTGGCTCTCTTGACATGAAGGATCAAGAAGGAGGGTGGAAAAAATACTTCTTTTCAGACACATAGCGAGT
>JYFJ02005960.1:0-22063 GCA_000934665.2 Catajapyx aquilonaris
GGGAGTACTTCGAAAAAGACCATGTGCCCATTGATCCAGTTCAATAAATAGTGTGAGAAAAAAAATAAGTCTCAGTCTTTTTTGATCCGCCCTCGTATTTGCAAATGTGTAGAGGTGACTCAATCTTGAATTTTGCGCCACTGCTGTCCTCGCTATATTACTCTTAGCGTCTGTCTAGCAGACGATCAAACATTTCAAATAATGAAGATTGCTCCACTTTTTTTCTGCCAGCCAGAGTTCACGTTTTAATATAAATGCACTTATTTTTTCATATGCGATGAAATTATTTTCCCTTGATTTGACCCCTTGCAGAGAAGTGTTGAGCACATTCAGCTCCTCAAACATATCCGCAAAATGTGCCAGCTAACACAAAGTAATTTTTAATAATTGCATCTGCTACTTTCTTCAAATGTAAGTGCAGCTAGATTGGCGCCGGTAGCGTAGCGAGCTATAGGTATAGCGGGGCTTCCGCGGATATAGAGGAGAGCGTCAGGGCGAGCGTCAGGGCGAGCGTTGATATAAATTTCTCTCGACGAACTATGGCCAAAAACCCTGAACGAACCTGAAATTAATATTACATGTAAATCTGATGTAGTTATTAACAATTATTATAGTATCATGTGTATAGTTATCCACCATCCAAATTGCAAAGAGGTTAATTAATGGCAGTAATCTGATGTGGGAATGCGCGGCATGAACCCGCAGCCGGCTTGTTCGCTACCTCGTAAAAGTAAATCTGATGCTGTCTTGAACCGTTAGACACAAAGTTGGTACAGCAGCAGCCACCGAGAGTGGGCCAACGTGACAGTGCAGTTTGCGAAACCACAACTGATGCTACATGTAGTGGCAATGTACAATTCAAGGGTCGGGACAGAAGGAGCAGGTGGATGCAAAAGGAGAAAAAAAAAAGAAGGAAAAAAATCCTGTTCTCTCCCCCCCCCNCCCCCCCCCCCCCACCCACGAGCAATACAAGTGTGTGCGAGTGAAAGTGATTTCCAGCTTCTTTGGCTATGATGGTCCCGGGGTATTATATAAGAAGGATTATGGGAGCCCCTTTGAACCCTTTCCCCCAACCGATTCCCCCCACGAGAGAATTTTTTTACAGCCTGCTGTGACAGAGAATGGCTGGTTGGAAGATGGTGGGTGCAAAATGAGTCTCAAGTGCTTTCTCGTGAGTGAAAACCTGTCCTTTTATGTCCGTTCCTCGAACGACATATTGCGCATGTTTTGCGTCCATTTTCGTTCCGCGTGAGATATGTCTCCTGGAGCTTCGAAGCTTCGCTGATTTACTAACCAGCTGCAAGGTTTTGTGACGGGAAATTAACAAAACAGACTTTTGGCATACCAAGATTGATATTTTTTACACGCAATGCCTGCCCAACACTGAAAACCTGTTATGACTGTTACAACACAAGACGTTTAACGCCATTTTTATGGTTCGACCCTCCCGAGATTCTTCAGAATGTACAAATTGCCAGACCCTTTGGACCTACTCAGCCCACCAATATTAGCCTTATCCGCCGCGTTACTGCAATCAACCTAACCATAATCGTATTACTACTTCATCAAGACCCACGTCTAAACTGTGAATTTGGAACCTTTAATAAGGTCGGTTAATAACCCTTCCCTGCGATGATGTGCAGTAGGCTAATAAGCAATCGCAACATACCGCATGTCGCAAAACTTGGTCAGCTGCATTTTATAGAAACTTATTTACCGTATAAGTTACACCCGCTCTCCGTGAAGGTTTATGTGGGCGTGTTGTTGGTCGTTATTGTTGTTATTGTTAGGCTATCATTATCCTAAAGTGAAGTTGTAAATTTAGGGCTGCACACTATCAGCAATAAGTTAGTGTAGACTGACCGACACGCGCCAGTGATGTTTATTTTTTCGTAGAAGCCACTATATAGTAACATGTCATATAGCAATTTCCAGAGGTGGTTTAATAGACCATTACATATATCAACATAATTGTATGCAGATATTGCCCTAATAATCAGCACGCAATATTCTCAAAGGACCTGAGCCGCTATATACAGCGGCAAAATCAGTTATTCATTTATTCACAATGATCACACTTTCTTGCGGTTGTGCTAATTCCCTGCAAGCAAATCGGCAATGCTGTTTGTAGCTAATTAACCGACATAATTTACTGCGGTATTATCATCGGGAATTTTCATCCTACGAGTTAGACCATTCTTACGAGCTCAGTGAAGGGTTAGGAAAACTTCCGGGTTGCGATCGATGCGAATATTGCAATATTGCATGCAATGCAATTATTGTACTACCTGATATTTAGAGTAACAATGTTGACTGAACCCGTATGTTGGCATAGCCTATACTACACAGTGACTATAACAATATACATCTGTGGATTTGGGGAATGTACCACCCAGAATGCATAGCCACAATACTTCGATTAGCCCGTAAATGAATCAACCTTAACTGGTAGGAAATATCAGGATGACATTCTGTCTTCCTGCAGAAAAATTTCCGCCAATCTTCAGCTGCATAATAGTCACCCAAGTTCGAGGAAGACAATTTTTATTAACACTATCTTTTCCAGTTCACGTGTACAATCGGAGCAGCCTGGCTTCCCATTCACAAAACATTTTATCAAGGCAAGCCCTTCCGGCCGTGGCGCATACAAAAAACATGATAAGACCTCTCTACATGTACGCAGGCCAACACTATATACAATACACCCGCCCCCGCACATGCGTAACTTCATCTCTACAAATATCAACACACCGCTGCCTAGTCATAACACCATATAAAAAACTGAGCGTGTGTGCATATATATTCGAACACATTGCAAGGTCGCTTCCTTCCAACTTGATGACGACATGTGTGGGCTTCTCTGCTCCGTAGGGGGTGGTCTTTTTGCGTCACGGATTTTCCTACAGTTGGGTGGTGCTTATATGTTCAGCAGTTGGGTCTGCTGGGTCGATAGCATATGACGTCACAGATCGATGTTTTGGGAGGGGACTGGGATGATGGGGGGGATCAAAGTGCCTGTGGTATGCCCGAAAGAAGCAAAGTATTGTTCTCACTCTCCATAATTTACTGTACCGCCTGAAGCATGCTGTATAACATGCTGGGCCTAACACAGGGTGACCCATAAATTCATTAGGAACACCCTGCACCCAATTAATCGAAGGTGCACACTTTCGACAATAATTCAGGAAATCGTATGGTTGCTGATGCAGCAGATTAAATCGCAGTTAATTTATATAACTTGGAATGGGAATTGGCACTGTACCGCACCCAGTATAATGAGTGATTATCCCTAAGCAATTAATTTCTCTAAACCAGCCATCACGATATAAACCAAAATCTAAAAATGTGTCAAGTGGCGGAAAATACCGCCGGACATTCAACCTGTGACACTAGTTATAGTATATAGACGGTGGTTTCCGTACCGGAAAATAAAGAAGTCTGCTGTACCTCCCAGACGAATCACTACCGGTATGCTGCTTCCGCCCCGATATAACTCCAGAGAATGGACGCTGATGAATGCGGCCGAGGAAGTGGTCGTCGAAATGGAAATTTCCCGGATAACTTCCCCAGCTCGGAATGGGATTTCTTACGCCGAAGAAGAAAGAAAGACGTATTCCGAGGAAGTGACTAATATCATGAACTAAATATAGACAAGGTCACGTATTAAACATAATACCTTCCCATATTTCTACAACAAAATGATCTCGGAAGACAAAAATGGTCGCTAACAACGTTGCCTGATGTATATGCGTGCCCAAATATTCCCGCGCTCTAATCCGAATAATCAAAAGAAGTACCGGAGATTTTCTCCGGTAATCAATAACCGTGGGTATATTGCACCGACAAAGATAAGCTGGCAGTAAAAAAAATAATCGCTTTTCTGCAGGATTCAAAAGACGGGGATCTAAAACGGTCAACTTGAGAAACAGCTATAGACGCAAAACTGATCGTTCCATTAGGCCACTGCTTTAACGAGTCCTTGACCCAATTTCCACTTAAATTTAGCACTATTTATACGCAATCTATACTCTTGTATTACACTTGACGGGACCTCCGCCTAATTTGTGCTAACGTGGCCCGCGATATGGTAGTAAGTTACTGTCGCCGAATCTCTAAGGTCAGATCCTTAAAAACTTATTGTATAGTGTATGTGCTGTACCATCAATACATAATTCTGCGAGGCCCGAACTATGAATCTGACATAATAATTTCCAGCGCAATGTATTATTCGATCATTGATATTATTGTAATTTATGCGCAACATGACAATTTGGCCCCGTCATTGATGCCCCACACAAATCAAAATATATATCACACGCACCCACAATGCGGCATTTTCACTTGAGAATGATGCTGCACAGCAAATTAATTGGGCTCGAATAATAATATTATCCGCATTCAAATGTCAAAAATCAGTACCGGCTTCCTATATCTGTACACTCGTTATCAAGCTATTATCAACATGTAGACCTATATCCTATACTATTGGAAAGTTCGTCTCAAATCAGAAGCAGTGTTGTTAGTACGAATTGAGGGGTCCCAGATCAAAAACAGCCAAGTCCCACACAAATACGTGCAGCAATTATGTATTTTAATTCCATTGGGTATTAATTGCACATTTGGGTATGTAGTTGAACTTCGGCAACATGGACGTAAAAAAGTTTCAAGATTCTACCAGTGAAATTTAAAAGTAAGCATCATTTTACGACCAACTTTTGCAAGTGAATTTGGCTGAATTTGATCTCATCAGACCCCTCAATTACTAATTAAGTCTGAAAACCCCACCAGATTATGCATTATGCGATTATGAGACACAAAAAAACCCACCCAAGTAATCAAGGTTGGGGTTTTTTTTTTCATCTTGCACGATAAGGTGACAATAATGTAGCGACAACCCATACGTCGCGACATGATTGTTGTCGCAAAAAATAATTCTACGAACAGTCCCCATTACCCGCTTTAAAAAAAAAAACGGGTCTGTGTGACACTTAATCGCCCGAGAATCTCGCACACTCTTCCCCATATACAATCCATCAACGTAAAAACCACCCCCCGCACTTTCTTGATCAATACAGTAGTTTCCGCACGGTATAATATTACTATAATTAGCTTACATCACAAGGTCAAGTAACCTTCCCAGCTCACAAAATCGCTGCCACTTTTTTTTTTTGTCTTTATCTTTATTTCTTTTTTTTTGTGGTCGGTCGTAAGATGTGGATATGGCGAGAGAGAGAAGGGCTTTAGAGAAAGGGGTGTATGTAGGCAGGCAGAGCTCTTATCGCCCCCCCCTTCAGGAGTCGTCCCCCTACCACCCACCCAGAAGAAGTACATGACGCCGCAGTGGTGACGCCGTGCCACGCCGCAACTATGACGCGAACCAATCGGATCTGGGCTCTGGATCCAGCCTGCTTCTGATTGGGTGTGAGATCCGCTGCGCTGCAGTTGTGACGTTAGAATCGACGTCATAGTCGACGGGAGGCTCGCCGGGCGGGCTTTATATCGGCGGGCTCTCGGGGCGGCGCGTGCAGTTCAGTTCGCGAACGCCGATTCAGTGGACCAGGAAAAAAGAAAAGACGGGGTGTCCAGTTTCGGTGAATTGGGTGGTCCCGACCCAAGACACCCAAAAGGGACAGTTGCCCACAGAGGCCATCCACTTCTTCATGCGCTGCTGGTGGGCCGACGGGGACTGTTCCCTCGACCTGGGTCCTCTGGCACTTAGTGGGGACGGGGAGCCAGCGCCTTCCTCAAGTCCGTCGTCGTCGTCCTCAGCATCCTCATCGTCAGCCAACACCTCTTGTGGACTCTGCAGTGGTGCCGCACCATCCGAGCACGACTTTTGGGACCTGGCGCAGGAGCTGGCCCTTGACCCCGTCGCAGGTGGGTACTCCCTCCCGGAAGAGTGATTGTTGCCAGTAGTAGTCATTGTTAAAGTGTGCGGTGGGTGGGCGGGTGGATAGAGCGGACTAGTCAAGGCCGTCGGGGCATCTTCAACAGCGAAAGTTGTTGGGAAGAGGGTGAACCGGGTCGGAGGTCAAGGAAGGGAGGTAGCCACCGCGTGTGTTTTGTGTCTGCCAGTCAGTCAGTCGGTAGATGCTGGACCCCAAGGGGGTCATATGAGTTTCGCAAGGGGAGAAGGGGAATTCGCAGGTGGGAGAAAGGGAAGGTAGGTAAGAAGAGATGCGACCACGTGGGGTCATCCCGTGACTGTCCGACCCAGGCACTGTGCCCAAATCGCCCCCGTTTTCCACGTGAGGAGTCTAAATCCGACAACCGGCACGGGTCCAACCATCCCTGTTACCGTCATCAGACTATGTAATACCCCACGCGCCCCTGCCTGGCCAATAGGTGACTGCACTAGTGACACTAGTTGTCACCGCCGAGCTGAAAATCTTCAAACCCGCAGCCGGCACGCGCCAGCTTTAAACGCTGACGTCAAAGTGACGTCAAGGAACTGAAATCAATCCGTGGCGTCATTGCACGGATAGCAGCGTGGCTCCCCAAAGAGTGACGCGTGCACCCAATCGATTACATGGGGATGTGTGTGTATATATATAATGTTGGGTGTGTGTGTGAGGTGGTAAAGGATTCCCGGGCTGGGCGCCCAACTCTATGCCTTGCCATGTGATCCAGGCAAAAAGGGGTCACGAGGGAAGCGAAATTAGCTCGCAGCTTCCCATATACACACCATCCCTGCAGCACCTGACCACCGACACTGTCATATTTCGGGAAAAGTCTGGCTCGGGATTCAGTTTTCCGCACAATTAAGTATATTCAGTCTACAATGCAAATAGGGTGCACTCACCTTTGACCGGAAGCAAATGAAACATTCAACTATATACACAATTTGTTAACCTTCAGACACAACCGTCCTATCAAGGAGATACTGTAAACGAATTAATTCGACTAAACCGGATGTTGCCCTGACCCGAGGTTAATTTTGTGGCGTAAACAAGGCGTGAAAATGTGCATCCTCCCTATAGTCAGTGACAATGCCTTGTTGTTAAAGTGAACGTGTGTGTATTGACATTGAGTGGCAGTACTACCAGTGCTTAGTGAAAGTTTTGAATCAAATTCCTGGCCAGATTCCTTGCTTTTATGGCTTTTTATCTGCTGAGGGCCAAGTTCATAATTCATTACGTAATTGTGCATGACACATGTAGACAGCATTGTTCGCTCTATATTATTATTTTTTTGTTTGGTTAATCCTGCAGCATCAACTTTTGAATAGAATTTCCCTTTCAGTCGATTCAATATTAATGAATAATTTGTATGTCACATTTCATTCAAATCAACAGACTTGTATGAAATATTTATCTTAAAACCATCCAAGTGGAGAACACACTCAACACAATGTCGACTTTGTATAGGGAGTAGTGTGCACATTAGTCGTTAAAATGCAACAGGACTGTGTACCGCTCATGAATGCATTCATTCATGAAAACGTTCACTTGTTACAGCACAATTAATGGGGGCTAACTCCTTTCGCGCATATAGTAGCATGCAAATTAGAGGTTTGCAAAAAGGCTGGTTCCATCTGGCGGCGGCGAATGAAAGCTGGGGTTTGGCAATTTTCCTGCAAAACTCGCCAGGTGGAGGCCAATTTGAAAGGCCCGGCAGTAATCAATTCGTTTCGCCCAGGCTATAATGGCACTAAATGGTGTGTGAAATCAGCTTTGTAGTGTAGCCTGATGCATTTTAACAGTGGCACGCTTTTATACACGGAGAAGCACCTCCCAAAGTGCAGGGCTTTAAAAAATAATAATTGGTTGATTTATAGCACCTACCGTATTTTCTTGGCCTATCGCATAATTTCTTATTCTCTCAAGTGTACCTGGAATACACCTTTAGCTGTGTACAAAAGATGGGTTTAAAATTTATTATCCAAACTTCGCATTTACAGAATAAGGTCATTACGTCACACTGAGTAACGGGAGAGGAAATTCTATTACAGCATGTAATTGTGAAGTATTGCGGAATTGTAGCCGACATTTATTCCACAAAGTAGTCGTCAATGCTAGATTCGGGATTGGCTAGAATGTTATTTGCGCTAACTTACTTATGCAAATATTCATTAAATCATACCAAACAGCTCCAACTATTGCAGCATAATTCAGCTATATCCTGCTAGACTGACACTGTGTATGGTACTCTTCATGCAGCTGTTAATATTAATTAACATATTAAGTAAGTTAGTTTCATTTGGTTAATATGTCAGCTGAATTGCAATGTAAGATATCGACAGTAAGTAAATTAAATTTATTAAGGTGCTTGTAGCTTTGTAATTCGCAATGCACTCCTTGCTCATCATATGTCAGAGAGGTACTCTCTTATGTCGCAACTGATCTAATCAAATCCTTAGTGCAAATTATTGCCAATTACTTGGATTGTACCGGGCCGACTCAAAGTACAGATCCGCTTCGATGATAATTATCCCGAGCTGTGAATCAAAGCCTGTTTCGAGTGTCGCTTGATGCTTATTAAAATGATTATCCTCCTCGTGTTACACATCACTCAGCAGGCCACCGTATTAATCATCGGTCTGGAAACAGGAGCTGACGGAACCGTCATTTTTAGTGTCCCGTCTCAATCCATGGGACACAATCCCAGGTGTCCCATAAGCAAAGCCTCAGTGAAGCTACACTTGCTCATCGGGGAAATCCGTCTCCTCCGTTCCGCCCACCTTGACGCAACAATAGGTCCCCAGGGGAGGGGCCCCTCCCAAAATGCCATTGTTGGGACCTGGTCCCCGATTGTTGGTGATGGGTCCTCGGGGACCGCCGCCGCCACCACCAAACATCTCATTCCCTTTCCTCCACTTTGGCCCATCGGCTCATTGAGCAGCTCCTCGCCACAGACCATGAGCGCGGACAATGCGGGGCTCATCAGCCAGCCATGTTCTTCTTCAAATACCACCGCCTCTGGTTTTTCACAAGGGTGTTTTTTTTTCATATCCAGGTCCTCCTTTTATTTTACTTTTTTTTGGTGGGCGGGGGAGGGAACGAGCCGTTTATATAAAACGAGCAGGTCGGAAAATGGCTAGTGTCATATTCGCTGGCACTTCGGCAGGAGTGATTGGCCATGTTGACGACATCCACATCACAGGGCGGTGGGTACACTCTTCTGTATAACGGCTTGTTCTTGGTGGTTCAGCTGGGTTCAGTCCAACCGATACTCATTCAATATAACCGAACCCCCAAGAATGAGCCAATTTTCAGTGTTCACATATCGTGGACCATTCAGTGAATTCAATTGTATCAGAGTGAGGTCAGGTTTCCATTATAAAAATGTAGGTGGTAAAACCGACTAATCCGCATAATCTCACATAAATCCTCCAGTTTCCTACGGATAATCTTGCAGAATTTGTCCCCTAGGTTCATCCCCAGTTTTGATCCAGTCAGATACAAATTGGAGCATTAAAAAAAATGGGTTACCTGCAATATTCTATACTTCGTATCGTGCACGAGAAGTGACCCCGGTTTATCTGCACTGCATTGTAAGGAGAGTTTGCGCAACTTTGTCCGATAACAATCCCGCCATACCTCCTCAGAAAACGCGACAGGTGATGAATGCGGTGGTCAGGGTTTGAGTAGAATTCTCTGTCTATTATCTCACCTCCTCATAATCCCGATTAGATTCCTGGTACAACCAAGGACGCGACCTCCTCAGTTACACACCCCCCGCACGTTCAATTATTGCAATGTTCCTTACCTAGCCGCATGTCTCGTCAGCAGGTGTGACCTTCATTTGTGACCTGACTAAGATTTGTTGGTTGGCCTCTTTGCAGCCCCAGACGCCCAGAAAGACGTGGTCAGCAGCACTGACGTTGGCTTGAACCGCCCCGACGTCGGAAGCATGCTTCTTCTTCAGCTACAGGTCAGTGTTGCATCTGGAAAAGGGTCACACACGCTAGAGATGGTGTCTTAGCCAATTATTTTAAATAGAAAAAATATGGCCACGACAAGCCTTAGCACGTGTTGGTGCACACAGAGATAGCAATGCGAATCAAAGGTCAATGCGCACGGCCCACACATATACCTGAAGGTCTGCAGGTATAGTTAACTGCAGATTAGGATTTTTTTGCATACTGTGGCGGTTTATGGCGTATGCAAATTAGGAGCTGGGGGTTCCTAAATGTCCGAATTAAAAATCCCCAGAGGTCGGAGGTGGCACGCCTAATTTTTAGAGGAGCTTTTTATCCTTCCTGTAAACCTAAGTCCATTTGAGTCGTTTGCTACTGCTCGAGCTACTCTTTTTTTTTTCTTCTTCCCATCTTGTTTGAAACAATCTTCTCACTTTTTCGGGTTTGTGGGAATCTGTCTCTCTTTCATTTATTTATATGTTCTATGTTTCGCTTTTGGTAGTGGTGACTATTTTTTTTCCAACCCTTTTTTACCATTAACATCTCTCCCAATGCCAAATGAGGGGCGTACCCTGTACCTACATGAATACTTCCCCGCTTGTGTATATCCGCAGGCTGCCTATTGTTAAGGCTCTGCGCCCCGGGCTAGCTGTCGTGCGTGCTATAGCCTATGGGTCGACACGGGGGCCGCGTCTTGCTGGCAATGTCTATGGGGAAGGAAGGGCCATCCTGGTGCCCTCCAGAGTTCACCTCGACGCCCTCTTCCTCTTCTTCCTCCAACAATGAGCCAAGAGTCGAGGAGGGCGAGAGAGTCGAAGCCACTTCCAATGATGATGATGATGATGAGGAGGAGGAGGAGGATGTTGAAAATAAGCCGGTATGGGCCTCTCTGCCTCATGTGGATGCTTCTGACACCTCTTTACTTATATGCCTCTCTATATCTACTCTCTCTATCCTTTGTTTGTTTGTTGGTTTGTTTTGAAATCTCACACCTCAGGCCTCACACATTCCCGGAAAAGAGTGGGGCCTCCTCCTGCCTTTGATTTCCTCCATGTCTTTCACTCATGTTTGCTTGCGTGACCCCCATGACCTCCCCTCATCCGCCTCTTGCTGCTGCTCCTGTTGACCTCTGGGGCTGTGAGATATTGGGATGCCATCATCTGATGTAACCCACAGAAAGAAAAAAAAAAGTATCCGCATGTGAGCATGTCGCCTGCCGTGATGGGTTCTTTACTGATGATGGCACCCAATCTGATTGATGATGGATGCCCCCCCACTCCAAAATATTAAGGCACCGCCAATACGTTGTAGGGGAAAGCGTGTCGAGTGTTTGTTGTGCTTTGTGGCCACAATTTCTGTTCCTCTCACCAAATGCGGCAAAAAAAAAGTTGATGGCGTACGATTTTTTTAATTGTTGTGACTGTATAATATAATAGCTCGATACCCAACTAACTATAGTTGAGCTGTTTAGGATCAATGACGTCACAGTGATGTCATCGACCCAGAACGGCTCCCATATTCCAGCAACACATTGACTTAGCGATGTGCAATCAGCATCATTACTGTGTTCATATTAGGCGACAGGTACTGAACGACTCATTTGATTGCAGAAGCTTTGGCTATGTACAGGCTGTTCCATCCAGTCCGACGGAAAGTAGGCTAAAGGGAATCGGAAGTTGTGCACCGACATCACAATGGTAACAGTAAATTTCAACAATTAAGCCAACATTTGAAGATGGGAAGGGGATATGTTACGGTTTACTCCTGATTCGTTGCTCTTGCGTCATGTAACATTCACTTTAAACCCTGCACAATTGACATGGAGCGTTCAGCACCTGCGTCAAAACCGACGGCTGTAGTGTCGCATAGATGTCGGTATGACCCCACCGGTGCCGTTGCAGACTTCTTCGTTCGGGAGTGGCTGCTTCTCGGAGCTGCTGTCTCCGTCGTACGGACTGGCCAGCCCTTTCGGAGCAGAGGCTGGCGATGTGGGCGTCGGCATGGGCCCGTCAACCCCAACCACGTCTCAGCCCATGGAGGAATGCTCCTTCCCGCAGTCGGTGTTCCCTCCCGAGTTCATGCTGGGGCCACAGCACCACGACACCTTGTCAGCGTCGCCGGTGTCCAGCGAGCAGCAGATGCAGCAGCACTCGGTGGTCAGCAGCAGCACTTCGTCCGGATTCTCCGCCACCGCAGCAGCTGCCGCCGCGGCCGCAGCCATCGCCGTCGCCACCGTCCCGGACACCGGTATCACACACGAGGTCCACGCCACGCCGCTACCAAGCTTCCAGGTACGCACATCTAAGGTACCCCCAAACTGTGCATTGCACTCCGCACGGTCCACCAAACCCCCTTCCGTACACCTCACCACATGTGTCATACTCCAGCCTCAGATGCAGTGTTACAACTTCCAGGAGACCTACTCTCCTCGGTACCGAAGCCGCGAAGCAGCAGCCGCGGAGATGTTCAGCTTCAAGATGGACGATGGTTCCAGGGTGCAACAGCAGCAGCAGCAGCAACAACAACAACAGCACCAAGTGGCCTCCATGGAGTGCTTCCACACCCACACGCCAACAGCCAGCCCTCCAGCACCATCCCCGCCTTTCGAGACCTTCCCGTCAGCCCAGCAACCGTCGCCATGCACAACAGCACCTTCCTTCTTCGGCCGAGGATTCGTGGCCGCAACGGCCGCTGCTGCAGCCGCGGCAGCCGCTGCTTCTTCTGCGGCCACCGGTGCGACCACCACCACCACCTCCCCGTCGACGGCCATCACCGCTTCCGTCCCAGCCTCCGCCTCAGGAGCGCAGTTCTTCCCGACCGCCTCCCCGACCCATCCGCACCCTGCCCTCTCGCCCTTTGAGGCCCTGCCCCTGGGGCCAGAGCCCTTCACACTCCCGCCCTTCGACACCGCCGAGCTCAGCCCCTCCACCTCCGCGGTGCCCCCGACGCCTCCTCCGCGTCAAATGTCCCAGCCCTCGACCCCAACGCAGATGACCCCAACCGCCCTTCCGCCCACGCCCAGGGTACGGCGAGCCTCGTCTGCCCTCACCAGAACCGCCCCCGACGGAAGGTAAGCCCCTAGATACATTACCTCAATAATTGTGCGGTACTAATTCCGCTTTCCTGTTGCACAGTCCGGAATCGGCAAAGCAGATGAGGTTGTCTTCGTCAGCGCCGTCGTCCACAGCGTCCTTGGCATCCACCAGCAGGACGTCCCCAGTCGAGCCCAAACCGCAGTCGCCGTCGCAACTCTGTGCAGTGTGTGGCGACACTGCAGCCTGCCAGCACTACGGTGTCCGTACCTGCGAAGGATGCAAGGTAGGATCATTAAACAACACTAGCAAAAAACCTCGATTCGTTCACTGACAATGAGTGCGGGGGTGGGGATGGGGCGATGTAGACCCTCCGGCACACAGCGAACGAATTAATAGCTCCTCCTCCCACCCACCAGAGGCGCTGCCTCCACCCCCATTGCGCCTGCGCATAACGGGGGCCAATCGGGGTAATACTATACATACGGCGGACCAATCAGAAGGCATAACCATACAACATGAATATAGGATTTTGAGATTATAGATTGCATAGTACATCACGTAAAAATATTTACACACAAATATTGTTATCAACTTGCAACCCTCTTCAGTTAAAGTCGAGGGTACATGGAATACCAGGTGCAATGGATATATCGCTTAGCACCATCCGCACTCATCGTATCGTATCCATTGCACCTGTATACACCTACGTCATCAATCATCAGACTATATACAGTGTGTCACGAATTCTTCTGCCAATATGATACAGGTGGAGGTGGTAGGGTGTGACTGGTGAGTACGGAAGAGGTATGGCATGGGTCAGAAAGGCCGGCGACGATCCGTTTTGGAGATGTCGACAATGCCTATCCTGACAAGTATGGATACCCCAGTGCATCACTGCATTGCTGGTTGCCGGGACCAGGCGCTCGCACTATATACCAGACCATTGCTCAACCGCCTGACTCCGGCCTTTCGGGCCCATGCCGTTCTTCTTCCACATGCACCCCGAACCCCGTACCATCCATATCTTTTTGGCAAACGAATTCGTGACCACCCTGTATAACTGCCAGCACTTTTTCCCCGAGTTGTCAGTTCATAAGAGCGTGTGTCATTTCAGGGTTTCTTCAAGCGAACTGTCCAGAAGGGTTCAAAGTACGTGTGTCTGGCGGAGAAGAACTGCCCGGTGGACAAGCGGCGAAGAAACCGCTGCCAGTTTTGCCGCTTCCAAAAGTGCCTGGCCGTAGGCATGGTGAAGGAGGTAGTGAGGACCGACTCCCTGAAGGGACGCCGAGGACGCCTGCCGTCCAAACCAAAGTCGCCGCAGGAGTCTCCGCCGTCGCCTCCAGTGTCGCTCATAACCGCTTTGGTACGCGCGCACGTTGACACCACTCCTGACCTGGCCAACCTGGACTACTCCCAGTACAAGGAGACAGGAGGTACCTCCGAAGGTGCTGGCACCCCCGGTACCGGTACCGCGTCTCCAGCCTCCACCTGCCCGTCTCCGTCAGCAGATGAAGAACAGAGCGAGGCCGACAAGATCAGGCAGTTCTACCGGCTGCTGACCACGTCCATCGACGTCATCCGAAACTTCGCCGACAAAATACCCGGCTTCTGTGACCTCTGCCGAGACGACCAGGAGCTTCTCTTCCAGTCTGCTTCCCTCGAGCTCTTCGTGCTGCGACTTGCGTACCGAACGAGGCCCAACGACACCAAGTTCACCTTCTGCAATGGGGTCGTGCTGCACCGAGACCAGTGCCAGAGGAGCTTCGGAGACTGGCTGTCTGCCATCATCGAGTTCAGCAACGCTCTGCACCTCATGGAAATCGACATCTCCGCCTTCGCATCACTCTGTGCACTCACTCTCATTACTGGTGAGTACACTGCCATCTGCATGTCATAAAAGTGCCTTCAGCATCACTCTATAAGTTCGTCCCTTCCTAAATTTCAGAGCGCCATGGTTTGAAGGAGCCTCAACGTGTGGAGCAACTGCAGATGAAGATCATCAGCAGCCTCCGAGACCATGTTACGTACAATGCCGAGGCCCAGAGGAAGCCCCACTATTTCTCCAGGCTCCTGGGGAAGCTGCCGGACCTGAGATCACTCAGCGTCCAGGGGCTACAGCGCATCTTCTACCTGAAGCTCGAAGATCTGGTTCCGGCACCACCACTCATCGAAAATATGTTCGTGGCCAGCCTGCCTTTCTAAAAGGCCAACAAACTTTAGAATGGAAAAAAAAGTGCGCCAAAAAATTACAAACAAAAAAAATTCCTCCAAGTGTCATCCGCTACAGCTTTTTCTTCATGTGCGTATTGTACGCAATGTGTTTGGATGTGTCTGTATATTTTCCACGACTGCAGGAGGGACCTAGAGATATGAACTCATCCCAACCCCCACCCTGCCTCTACCCCCACCCCCAAAGTGAAGTCTGTGCATCTTTTGCCCCATATATGGCGAAAAAGGCCCTAGTTCGCTAATAGACACTGTGCCAAAAAAAAGAAGAAGTATATCCGTCATATTTCCTCCCCCTGCAGGTTTTTGTTATTTTTTAATGCTTTGTGAGGTTCTTCTCTACACAACGACACAGGCACCGATCGCACCCGGTTCTAAATACTCTGTGTGTTCTACCTTGGTACGAACTGTGTAACAAAGCAATTTGACGGTAACAAACTTTTTTTTCTTTATTGTGATTAGTGGCAATGACTTTTACTGTTAAGCTTATTAACAATGCTGGATAATGCGACTTTCTATCTCAGAAAAAACCATGCACACACGTGTGATTATACAGTAGGAGATAAGGATTTGCGTGATAACTGCGACGTTGGGAAGAAAATATTTCATATAGGACGGCGTAGCAATATTTTAAAATCATTTTGTCTTGTATTTTTCTACGAAGGCTATATTCATATTATATTCGAACAGTACACTAAAAGCAGTATTTTATGAGACATGGCAACCACACACAGTATTTTCAAACGCCATTTATCTTGGCAAGTGCTAATACCATAGCTTCAGAAATAACAGTACCATTCCAACAATAGCGTATTAAAGAATGAGTAAAAAAAAAAAAAGAGAGATGAAAACAATTCGGGGGGAAACCCATCGCCTTCAGCAGTGCATTTCCTTAAAAATGAAACATATTTGAATCATCATTTAGCCTATAAAATTTTAAACTAAATATTTCAGCCGCACACCGCTGCGGGCTATTTCACAAACGATCTATTTTCGATAACCGTGTACAAAACTCCAACCGTCCTCGAGTAGTGCAAAAGGTGCTGAAACTGTGTAGAGAAGAGTCCGAAAAACCTACTCATTTCACACACTCACACACAGATACACAACACACAATTTTTTTTAAAATCAGTATAAAAAATACAAGAGAAAGCCACAGCTGCCATTATTTTTTCATGAGTTGGCCGATAAAACGTATGGGAATCATTCTACATTCCAATTGGCACTTTGCTTACAAATATGATCTTAGTGTGGAGTTTGTGCAAATGCGCAAACTTCGACTTTGGCTACTTTGGTAAAAAAAAACATAACGATATAAATGTAGCAGAATCCAGCTTGTCAATTTAGTGTAA
This sequence comes from Catajapyx aquilonaris, assembly GCA_000934665.2. Taxonomy (NCBI): domain Eukaryota; kingdom Metazoa; phylum Arthropoda; class Diplura; order Dicellurata; family Japygidae; genus Catajapyx; species Catajapyx aquilonaris. Next base: position 16,473 of record JYFJ02005960.1, read on the forward strand.
GGGAAAATGCATATCACAGATTTGTAGAAATATATTAATAACAATGTTATTATTATTATTAAGATTGCTCTGAATCGCAATAGTTGTGCAGTTTACATGACAACATGTTGGTGCATAACGTTTGTTCTACCAGGTATAATATAAGAAAAATACCTGATCCACAAATATCTATCTAGTCAAAGTTGAGAGGTCAATTTAATATAGGTGAACAAATAACGTCGTCTTTGTAAGCACCGACTAGTAGCAAGGCCCTTTCGAAAACAATAAAAAGCCAAACTCTGCGGTAAGGGTCATACAAAGTCAGACTGTAAAAATAAATGTACACAACGACTCATATTTTTTTCTCACGCCTTGCCCTCTATTAGTTTTCAAGAGCGCCTTGTTACTAGTCAGAGGTCAGTACCTAAAGGCACCCTCCAGTTGACGTAATTTGCCTTGTAACCCTCCCCCAGTCAGACCTGGCCTAATTACAATGGACTTCTCGAGAGAAATACAAAAAAAAAAAAAATGTATATTACCCCCACTTTAGGATTTCCCTCCCCCCCCCCTCCCCTCCTAACACAGTAAGCCACCTACTGTCAAATTCATTGTCTTCAACTTTGTACCATACGTCATATAGGATGTTGAATCTATAGCTCTCCATATTGGTATAAGATATTTTTTGCACTCCGAATAGAAAACCCCGTGAGGAATATTTTCGTGAATTTTACTGGTGTACCTATTATTATGTACTTTTAGCATAACTCTCAACAGAAAGTTTGGGAGCCGCCGAGCACGGCTTTCGATTCTTTTAAACGTCTGCACACAATTTATTCTGACCTGTTGGCAGCTGCCTGTTCGAGAAAGACGAAGTCAAACAAAAAAAAAATATATATATATAATATAATGATGATAAAATATTTATTGTTGGAGAAGTTTTTCCATTCAGCGTCTCATTGTAACGATTAAAGACCCCTCTCTATAAAAGCTTGTGTCGTATTTATTCTCAACTCTTCCCTATCTTTCCTATTACACGAACAGCACAAGTATAAACCTACATAAGCTTTATACGCAAGTATTTATTTATACATATGTGTAAACCTACGGGATGATTCAATTGAATTAGTTATATCAAACACTTTGCTCTAAGCTGCCATTAATTAAGATCATTCCTCATTCAGTAATGAACGATCATTGCACTTTGCATGCATGAAGGAATTTCCATGTGAACCGTTTCTCTTGGATACAGCTTGTTGACAGTGTCTGGCAGTCAGTAAGCACCGGTTCTACAAGCTGGACGGGTCACAGGTCACTGCTCTCGAACAGTTCAAGGCAGTTATATTCTGGACAAGTCTTCTATTTTTATTCTTATTTTACATTTGGCGCACATGCATAATGACAATGGACCGCTCCCTTGTGGGAATGAGGCTGATCGAGCACGAGCTAGCTTTCATCAAGGAAGTGGAATCAGACTCTCGAGGTTGGGTCACACTGGGTCACAGGCTGTTCCAGTTCGACAGGGCCAACGCCTTCCTCTACGGGGTGCCCTTGGTTGGTCTGGACTTGAAGGAGATTTTCACCGAAGGTAATTATAGCAGCGGTATAATCAGAACTTGGGTAGAGACAATCACATTAGCAACATTCAACAATATAGCTAAAACTAATCGTATGATAAAATCGGCATCACCATTGTTATTGCCATAACAACAGTAACAAATAATGTAATGTCACCTTTTAAAAATTGGAATATACACTGTACTTCATGTCGTTAAGCATTAAGCATTAAATCATTAAGCAAATATAAAATTATGGAAGCTGCATACAAGGTGATGCTTACAATAGATTCCTCATTCACCCAAACACATGCTCATGCGCATTTTATCAGTTGCTGGGTCAGTCAGCTTTTCTGTTCTTAATCCTCCTAAGGTTGTGGTTCATTAAAAGGAAAATACCAAATGAAACATTATTCTCACTCACTCTTGTAGGTACTGCTGTTTACATTGAGGCATGGGAGGAGCACAGGGTGTCCGGGCTGTGGGTGGGCAGCCGTGAGCTCTACGGACAGGATGAGTACACTGCGCTTCTTGCACTGTGCCAACGATGGTCCCTCTCCGAAAGCATCAGAGACAATTTGGAGCAGAGGGCCTCGAATCTCCTTCAAGGGCCTATGCTCTGTTTGAACTGTTTGGGGCTCCCTGGCCGGCTCATCCATCTGGAATCGTCATGGGGGGTGTTGCAATGTTCCGGCCATCTCATGGAGGTCACAGACAAGATGATTTACATGTTTGGAGTACCCATGGGTAGAATCTGCCTGCAGAGCATCTTAAAAAAAGGTACTGGTATTGTTAAGATCTGAATGGTAGATGATAATCCATAAGTTGTGGATTGCTATTGTTCATTTATTTCTAATATTGTTATCAACAATGAATAGCAATAATACACCACTTGTTCTGATTAACCATAATGCAACCCACACTGCTGCTCCAGAGTTAAAATATTACAAGGCACTAATTCCATCTCAGGCGTGGAGGTGAAGGTGGACTTTGAAGCAGGGGAGCTTCGCTACGTATACGTGGGCACAGCAAATCCAAGGGCAGCATCACTGGAGTTCCTCTCGGAGTGGTGCCTCAACCACTGCAGCCGCAGTCCAGAGCTACTCAAGCTGAAGTGTAGAGCAAGGCACTTCTCGCTACTGGATTGTGAGGATCAGGATCAGTTAATGGCTGACAGAGAAGAGAAGGAAAAGGCACATGAAGAGATAAATAGTGTGGAGGAAACAGGCTCATGTAATGAACAGAAACTATACAACGAAGAGCCTTCAAACGATAAGGCCATCCAGCAGTCAGACACTGATAATGAAACTTCAGAAGACGACGATGAATGCGACGTTGAATGCGACGATGAAGAAATTGAGGAAGAAGAAGTAGAAGAGGAGATCTTTGAGCAATCTGATATAGATGATGAGGAATCTGCGCCAGAGGAAGGCTCCCTGGCATGTGATGCTGATGATGAAATCTCAGACCAGGATAGGTCCCACAAGCAGGGGGATACTCACGATCAATCCTCAGATCATAAGTCCTGTGAGCAGGGAGATCCCGATGATAATGCCCTAAACCAGAACAAGTCCTACCAGCAGGGCGTTTATGATGACAACACCTCAGATGCGAACAATCCCCATCAGAAATGCGATGTCGCTGATGAAATCGGAGCAACGGAGGAAAACATTTACCAGCAGTCCAATGAAGTGGTGTGCCAGCAAGAGGAAACCACTTCAACCACGGACCTGTACCCTATCGAAGAGATGATGAAAGACTCGTACAGGACACACAAAGGAGAAGTGAAAAACCAATCTGATTCAGGCATAAACTCATCTCCACGCTCTGTGACCTCAGAGGAATCCATTTCAGGAGACTTTGCTGAAGACACCCTCATCAGCTCCTCACCGATTCCAAAGCCCCCATCATCACCTGAGCAGGTCGTTATTAGTTAATCCAACATACTGTCCACTATTTTCTTAAATTTTGCTATTGCATCACATGTCATAAAGTTACAAAGTTCATATTAGCAAACAATGCATGATATTGCAACAATGCCCCCCTAAGCCCAAAAGGGCATCACAGGGGTTAAACAAATAAATAAATATTACAACAATGTCATACCTTTTCTTGCCGTAGGGTGACGGTGACAAGATGCCACTGGACTCCTCCTGGGATCTGATGCTTGAAGATTTGGAGCACTGCCTGGGCGACTTTCTTTTGAGCCAGGAACTGGTGTTGGAGAAAAGCAGGTATGCAGCACACTGCCTGTCCCGCGCTTTTGTATCGAGGTGGCGAGATGGTTACTGGACATCTCAGAAGGCCCTCGTTCCAAGGAAGACCAACCAGGACCAGGGTGATCCAAAGCCCGACATAGTGTCAGATGATAAGCGATGCAATATCATGTAGTCGCATTGTTTTCACTTCAAATAAAAAAGTCTTTTTTGTTGATCACTTGCCTGTTAAATATTGAAGCATTTGGCAGGAAAGAGTTTCTCAGCAAGTGGTGGTATGTATGTTTGACTTTGTTCTGTGCACAAAATGTTCATTGTGACAAAAATTTTCAACACAGGAGCTACTTTGCTGCGGAAAAGTACTGTACAACCACTCCGAGATTGTGAGAGTGGAGAGGCAGTGGCACGTCATGTAAACACTTCGCTGCTCCTCAGTCACTGATGCTTGCACTAAACGGTCGCCTTGAAACACTAATGTCAAATCAAAAGCACATCCTTTTAATTTTGAACAAATTTTCTACCGTTGGTGTAGGTGTGCGTATCAGGGAGGGGTTGGTGGGCCAACCACAAGACCGGCTGGTCCACTCCCAGTGAACCTGTCTGCATTGGATGTCTTCCCTGGAACATCAGCAGCTGGCGGTCTGACCTTCGGCCCCCCTACAGAAGCATCCCTCAGCTTCAGAGGGGTAAACCCAAGATCTTCCTTCCTCAGTCCCATTTCCACCAGCCTGGCCTGGCATGCGGCAGCCAAATCGTCATGCGCTTTGCAGGCTCTGGCCAGCTCATAATGCAAGGAACGTATGGTGGCATTCTTCTTCTCAAGGACACCGCCCAGTTGACGGGTCACTGCAGAAACAGCTTCAGGGTCCAAGTGAGCGGCGGCAACCACCTCCTGCAACTGGGCCTCCCGCTTCTCTATCAGGTCTTCGCACGCATTCAATTTCTTCTCAAGCACCGTGTTTCGCAAGCTGGCCTTTTGTTGGAGTTCCAGAACAGCAGACTCAAACTTGTTGTAGAGTTCATCCCGCTCAGATGTTGCATGCTCAAAGCGTTCTCTCAGGATCTGGTGCTCCCAGCGGATGTCTTCAAGCTCCTTCATTGCCACCTTCAGCCTGCTCTTCGTGTGCTACGAATGTAAAATGGCGATTTTAATTACTGTGACATTGACGCACTTGTTATTATGAAATATTATGTTCAGAAGATTATGTGACAGTGATATGTTGTCTTTTTTTGTGCTTAGTACAGTCGCCCAAGGAAGTATCTTTACACCTCGAAAATCCCACTCATCCTGTAGGGTATGCGACACACCACAAAATCAGGGTGAAATTTTAACAGTGTGAGCGGTTCCAGGTGTAGGGGGGTGGGGAGGGGGATTGGGAAGCTGGGGGAGGTGAAAAAAAAGTACAGATAAGACCGGCGACTTGGGTGTATTGGAGGCAGGTGGCATTGACCTTCCAACTCCGGGCATGCAACCTGATAAGACTCTGGCCAAAGGAAGATAACTCATTTTGGGGCTATATTGATAAAATGTGCATTTCCCCCTCACGCACTTGAGTCCGAAGGCGAGGCAATAGTGCTGGCAATGTAGCCACATTAGTGGCGGTGACAGTTGCCTTAGATTACTGATTAATAAGACATAATGAGTTGTGCAGTTGTAAGGAAATGTCAGCTGTCAATCACCAGTCCTATTCCCTAGCATAATTGCAAGCATAAATAACGCAACATTTACACTCACAAACATCTTAAAACTTAAGATAACTGAACAGCAGATGTCACACTGCAGCACAAATATTGCAAATTTAATTCACGTGGAATGGAAAAGTCCAATGATTAGCGGAAAATG
>JYFJ02005961.1:0-21871 GCA_000934665.2 Catajapyx aquilonaris
AAATCACAGCTCCAATCCTGCAGCAGGTGGAACTGTGATATTTTGAACATAGATCCACACCATCCCACTGCACCTTCGGCCCTTTGACGAAGAAACCGAATTCCGAATAGTTATTGAGCAAAAAAATTGAGACGTATTTTGTGGTGGTTTTAAATTTTTTGCGGCGTTTTGAAGAGGAATTAAGTAAAAGTGTAAATGGTAGGAAATCAAGTCACGACGGTGGGGATCTGTGTTCAAAATTTGGAAGCTCTACCTACAGCAGAACTGGAGTTAGGGCGAATAAAAAAAACGTAACAAGAACAACAAGAAGAAGAAGTAGGAAAAATTCATTGTTGAAACATTGTTGAAATCTATGCTACGGTCTTACTTAAGGGCTATCGCCCTTAAAATAAATGGTGTCTCAAAAGAACAAAGAAAAACCTGTACCTTTTTAGTCTCTCACTTTCTTGGGTTGTGTAGTCAGTTGAACGGGAAAAGCAAACTCTGCTGATTAGACTGGCTGAAAGTTTTTGCCTGAGGACATGTCTCGTATGAGAACAAATTCTGCAGGTGATGGATCTTGTGCTGGTGGCAGCCAGCACAGTTGGCCTTCCTGCACCAACTGACTGGCTGTATTTTCTTGGCTGGCACTGAGACTGGCCTGGGTTCAGTTACATTCCCAGGGCCGGCGATCCTGACCGTAGTTTTCTGTGGTTTTCCACGGTCCCCCCAGGATAATTCCAGGATTGCTTTCGTATAATATGCCACAGCCGCTTCCTTCCTTCCCTATATCCTTGGCCCCATCCAATGGTGGTATTCCACCCCCCTAATGGAGTGCCGATTCTCCCAATGGGGTATAAAAAACAAACAAAAACTGGCCTGGGTTCATTAATAGGGCAGTTGTAACAGGTCAGAGAGATGCTTTAGGAGTGTTGCAGAAGCTAATACCTGACAGCCTCAAAGTCTCTCAGCTGCAGAAAATTTACAGACTCTCAGAAACATCAGACCACCAGACCCAAGGGCAGTCCCAGCAGCAAAATCAGGATCTTTGGGTTGCCCCAACCCCAGCAGTCACCTTGGCCATTGGGGTTGTAAATTATGTGAGACATCATTGAACTGGATTTGTTGAAGAACTTTTTATTATTTCCGTCTCGCTGCTAAATAAGGTGGACAATATTTAAAAAGAACAAGAGAAACAGCATTATTTGCAAAACTAAACCAATGCAATGCTTAGTTGTCCTCACACAATTTATGCTGTACTTTTAAATCTTGTTAAGCTGCTTGCTTTCTTATGTTCCAATTTCATGTCAACAAAATAATCCAGTACATCACAATGTTCTGTTGTGCTCCAGTCCATGTCTGCATTTTTTAATCCTTTTTGGGGGGAGGCTGCACGAGTCACAACAATTACCACAGGAACATTTGCGTCACGTCTTCTTCCCAAGCGCCTTCTGGGTCTCCTCCAATTTTGCAGCCTTTACAGCTTCTTTAGCTGAAATACACAAGGACAGAAACACTTAACAGTAACTAGCTGCTTATGTGAAATGATGATACTCTTACCAATCAAATAATTCGTACAGGTCAAATATAAAATTCTTTACATCCTGGAGTACTTTAAATAATCCCACAGCATGAATGAGTGGTGGCTTAAGCTTGAAATTGGGCAAATTGCACATCTACAACTGCAACTGGCTCTAGTAATATATTAATGTAATACTGTCCAAAGCCCAAATTTTTGGGATCCAAACAAGGAGAACTGCGATAAGGAGTCGAGTATTTTTTAGCAACTTGCAACATGCAACAAAGATTAGTTTAAAACTGAGCCATGAGATCTCACCCTTTCTTTCATCCTCCCTCTTCTTGGCAGCCTCCTCCCTCTGCTTGCGTATGATGGACAGCCTAGCAAGATCTGCTCTGGCTGCCTCCGTCTTTCCCTCTGCATGTAGCTTTTGGTAGTGGGCCTTTGCTCTTTGCCTTTCAAGTTCCTCCCTTTCCTTTCGACTCAACTCTGGCTTGGGTGCCTCCCCACTTGCTGACTCCACCACCTGGGTCAACTCTGACACCTTCTTTGCCTTGCGTTTCACACGGTTTGGGTTCTCGATCTCTATCAGTCCTTCCACTCCCTTCGCCTTCTGCTCAAAAATACAGAGTGGGTAGACAAATCCTTCGCAAAATTTCAGCTATAAATTATGTTACAAAAATTATCACAAAAAACTAATAAGAAAGAGGAAATTGATCTTTCAAATGAACATGTATCACTACTACAGTTTCATACACATTTTTAGAACAAATGCCAAGTGAGCCACACACACTGCATGGCCCTCCCAAGATTTTGACTCAGTAAGTCATTTTGACTCAGTAAGTCATGGCTGTTTATCTGAGTGACTGTCGGTCACAAAACTTACGTAGGTAATATTGGAACTCGCATGTCACGGAGGTAAAAAGTGTTATTTATCTAATGCTATTATTCATCGCTTTTGTCACAAGATCTGGCAACAGAAAATATCACTAGTCATGACAGGCTATAAGAATCCACATCACAATCACATCCATAATTGGATCTACAAGAAACAAAAAAAATCTGCATTCTTTCTAGTTCATCCATGATCCCTCGAGATCTACCCAGCACATTGTAGCTGAACCACCTGGCCATTCGTACCTTGTCCTCATCCGATTCGGTCTCACTGTCTTCATCACTGCTGGAGCCTTCCTTCTTCACCTCAGTTGCCCCTGCCTCCTCCTCCTCCTCCTCCTCTTCCTCCCCTCCCTCATCATCACTCGCCTTCTTCTGCACATGATCCCATAAAAGATACAATCAGTTAATATCCACCAATGACCTCCGCCAAAACAGGCGTACCTTCCACTTCTTCTCCCGCTCCTCCTTCTTCCTCTGGGCTTCAAGTTCCTCTGGGTCGGTGAAGTGGCGGTGCTTGCCCTTGTGGCTCTGGAACTTACCTGAGGAGCAAGGCAACAATAATAATCAACATCACAATCGTACTGATGCTGGCTGGTGCCCTTTTGTTCCCGAGGACCCGAAACAACAAAATCGCTTGTCCTACCTCGGGGCATGTTGAGGATTAATCAGCTGCACCAGGCAGGGACTACCGCGGAAAGGGACCCAGACGAAGAGACTCCTGCTCCCGACCGAAACGTACCGTCTGTCTGCCTCAATTTCGCTCGCCTTCCTTCCTTCCTTTCCTTCCTTCTTTCCTCTGCTAGGCCTAGGAGCTAGGACGAACAATTGCCAGATCATTGCGAGTGACGTAGCAAGCATTGGGGAGGGGTTGCCAGATCAAAAAAGCACTGCCCTTCACACGATACAGTACCGTATTTGCAACCACTTTCTGACCACTCAAAGGATACATTTCAACCACGTTTGTTGTGCACGTCCTGGCTGCCCACATGCACGCTGCACGAACTGGTGGGCAGGGAAAGTAAATAGAGAGGGGCAGGAACTAGCTGCAACCGAGCTTTCACATTTCTTGACATTCAAAAATTAGCTTGCTAAATATTCATGTACATGGGGCCGATTATCCCTTACTGAATATAATGTTACCTAGACTCCTAGGGCAATGTCCTTTGGCACACATTTCACATTCAAATGACCGTCACAAATGCACCAAAATGCAATGACTACAATGCTGAACATTTTTGTTGAACACTGGACCTTGAGACATTGACTGGATTCCGCCGGAACATTCGATGCACATTCATGTGTTACTGGGGTTACCACTATACCAAATGACCTTTGTCCATGAAGATTCCAACAGCACACCCTGCAACAACATCCATTTGTTGAATTGGTCAAATCCCTGGAGTCGTGTGTGAATGATGAGGTGACTAGCTGTGCCTTCCCTGCCACCTCACGATGACATTTGATCCCGGTACAGGAACAACTAAAAACCAATAAAACTCGATACTCATGTTTATCATCCATCATTATTACTATTATTATGGTACATTCTGTATGTACAGATGCAGTCACTCACTGAATCACACCCCATTCATTCAGATACATCATGTCACTACTCTTGCCAGTGGCTTCCACTAAAATGGGTCGACATTTTTGAAGTGCTATTAGCGCCCAAGTTCCCTCTCACAACAACAGGTGGAGCCAGTAAAGTGCTGCTATGTCCTGCTCAGTTTGGAAACTCGTTCACTAGATAGACCAACCCAAAACAATTTCCAGTGGAATGCCACTGACTCTTGTTACTTTTTGCCCCCATTCACATATTGGGTCACAAAAATAAATCTCTTCCTTTGAGATAAAACAAGTAAGGGTTTGAGAGAAGCTCCAATACAATACGGTCTTGATAAAAAGACTTCCTCCTTCCGAAATAATTACACTCAACTATGTACCAAAGTAACCACAGTTTTTACGAGTTGTACAACAATAATACCATAGTTGCAATAATAATCATAAATGATAATTACAATGATCCTAAGAAATTGGTAATAATAATAATAGTAATAATAATACACAGTAATCAGCATCAGCATTCAACAGTCAGTCTTTACAAACAAGGGGAAGTTGGTTCAGTACAAGTTTGGTCCCTTTGGACTTTGGATTGGTGGCTTCAATAATTTCAGGGCCTGAAAATATACTCAGATGGAGTTATATATTTTTTGGTTGTTCTGTTTTGGGAACTAACCAGGCAAGAAATGCATTTAAATGGCCTGGTTGCGCCAACAGAAAGCTAGAATTAACACTGGGTTAACATAAACCTCACAGCAAAATGGCTGATTTTGCATCACATGTTTGCTGCTATGTATAACACAAAGCTCCATATACTCTCAATCATTCTTATTGTCAACAGTGACAGAGTCAATGCTAAGCATTTGTTATTCACAACCAGGCCAAAATATCTTCTCCACCTCTTTGGAAGTTGAAAACAAAGGAGAGGGAATGAAGCGAGACAAGAACACTGGGAAAGCTGCCTCCACATCAAACATTGCCATGAAAATAGTGCAGCTTGTCAACATCTCGAAGGCTTTAAGAACCACGAAGGTTTTTCTTTGTCGGGGAGGAAGAGGAGGCGTTTTCAATATCTGGTCCACACTTTAAAAGCCACAGGTGGAAGGGCTTGGTTGCAAATGAAATCAATAACATGTCTTCCGCATTTTAGCATCAGCATCCCTTGATAAGATTGGCAAATAATGCCTAAAACACTTAGGCATGCAAAACAACTGTTCCCACTTACAACCAGCTCACATGCAGTTGCACATGTTATGTAATATGGGATAATTGCTGAGTTTAGAAGTCCTCTAGGTGAGGTGAATGAAATTGAAGAGTGTCTCTTGGCACAAATGGTTCAAGTCACAAAAGACTTCCATTATTGCAAATGATAGTGGGTACTATTTGTTCATTCCATCGTAATATATTGTGCAGATCTTCTCAATCCAATGTTGGATTACATTCTCATAAGACATTCACACTATGGAAGCATTCAAGATCACTCCTTGTCAACCAAACCACTGTGCTGATGCATGTCCAATTAATTGATGAAACTGTCTGAACAAATAATGCATCAATTCAAGAAAATGATAGTTTTTAAAAATTGATTATAATTCCATCAGACATGTAGCAGATGCAAATGATGAGACAGGATTTCACAATGTGAAGGCATTAAGTGTCACATTATTCCCTAATTTAGCTATTTGGGCATTATTTTGGAAGTCACATGCCCTTTGATGTAATATATGCCAAGTTTCTGCATAAAACTTAATTTATCTCTTTTATCATAAATAGCATTCATCTTCTTTCTTAAAATTGTAATTATGTCACAAGCATTGTGAAAACTTCGTATCACTGCCACAATGGGAGACACTTTCATTCATAACTTGGAGAGTAGAGAGATTGATCAAGCATGAGATATTAATTACTTGTACGTAGTATTACCTCTACATTTTATATAGTAATATGCATTGCCACAAATATACTTTCTCCACAATGTAAACCACCTTCCCTAAAGGACCCATTATCCCATCCACTCCTCATAAATACTGTTCAACTCAGTACAAGACATTTACATTTACAACAAAGCCTTTCACATCTTCCTAAGAGTATTCTGGGTTAACATTCTTGAAATAAATTAAAACACTTAAAAAAAACACACACACACACATGCACACACACAAGACAGGGAGGGACTCAGTTTACAGATGTGCCAATATGTGCACCTCTCCTCCTCTACCAGCCGTTTCCCCACCTCTCCCACCATCCCCTCCCCCATCCCCACCCTCTCCAGCCCCTTCTCCCCCTCCAGAAGTGACGGTGAGTACTACAGCATCCCGTGGAACCACCCTGCTAGCACCTGCAGTCTGCACTATAGTCACCATATTTCCATCCCTCACTTTCAAGAGTCCTTCTCCGTCCGTCTCGCCCCCACCCCCTTCACCACCTGTCACGCTGATGACACTGACCCCGCCACCATCACCTTCTTCTTGGAAGCGGATGGATGTAGGAGGTGATGTTTCTCCACTTGTCCTTGACCTATAGGAAGGTGGTCTACTTGGTTCTTCTGCCCTGTGATTGGTCAGCCTCAGGGCAGGTCGAGAAGTACCAGCCCCTATGTGCGAGCGGTATGTAGGAGGGGGGGATATGGCAGGGGCAGCAACCCTTGATGGCAGTGGTGGCAGTGGTGGAAGTGGAGGGGGTGCCAGGGGAGGTGCAGGGACAGAAGCTGGTGGCTGGGCTTGACCTGCACCCCGATCCAGCAAAAGGAGCCTCAGACGATACTCCTGCATCGAAGCTTGGTACGAAGGAGGAGGTGGCCTGTACTGGAACTCAGGATATAACATGGCAGCATATGGGTGCTGGGGGCGTCCAAATGGTGGGGCTGAGCGGGGCCCAAATCTTCGCTCTCCACAGCCGGCTCGACCAACTGTGGTCCCACCTCCTGGTGCACTAGGGTTAGGATCTAGCTCAGTAGAGTCACCGGCAGGTGGACCGTGGGCAGTGTTTCCTCCTCCTGTTAGCCTCAGCATGGCTCTGCAAGAGGGTGCTTCATGGGCAGTCAACCTCCAAGCCAATCCACTCACTGTGATTAGGATTATGCCCACTCCTAGAAAGAAAATGTTTATTTTGATTTACCAACTCATTATCATAAAAATGAATTGAGAAATATAATATCAATACACTGGTGTTCCCAACCTGTAATGCAGTAGTATTCACAGGCCAGTTATCATCTGATTTGGATAGCACATAAGCACCCAACATTGATCCCTCTTTGAGAGAAGGCCCGGTAATATAATTGGGTACTGATAATGTCAAAATAATGAAAACATTCCTAATGAAAGAGGTACTGACAAGGGAAGTGTCTGTAGTGCAATCGGCCAATCGGCCCGAAAATGACACTAGGGGTAAATCGCAGGCCAGAAATTCATTGGTGAAAGTAAAAAGTCGCATTAGCCAAGCGTTTTCGAGATATGGGCGACTATAGGTGCCCGGCAAACACGAATAAGTTATTATTTACTGAGCTTGTGACTATTCATTTTTCCGAATATGAAGCCATGGAGAGAGTAGGTAAGCATCGGCAGAAGAAAAAAAAGTAATACACTTCCCAGCAAGCTGTTTATTTATTCCTGTTGATTGCAAAAGGGAAGATATGCGGTGATAAACGGTGTTGGGGAAGAAAGAAAAAGAAAACGATGCTCCGAGACGAGAGAGGGAGGGGGGGAAAAAAAGTCGCTTCCCGCGGACTTGAACGCAGAGACTTAGGATCATGACGCGGACGCGCTACCGACTGAGCCACGAAGACTGTTTATAATTTCTTCTGCCGAGTGCGCCCCATTGTCACCGAGCAGGTTTGCCGGGCACTTATAGTCGCCCATATCTCGAAAACGCTTGGCTAATGCGACTTTTTACTTTCACCAATGAATTTCTGGCCTGCGATTTACCCCTAGTGTCATTTTCGGGCCGATTGGCCGATTGCACTACAGACACTTCCCTTGTGAGTGACAAAGGAGATGGAAGTAAAGGGTTCTGGACATGCAGACAGTAACATGAAACTTGGTATGGCGTTTGAAATTGCTCATATCCTTTTAAAAATTACACTTTTAGAATTACAAAAATGGTCAAAATGTAGGCCAACAAGATTTCCGGATTTTTGCACATTACGCAAAAAATAGTGTTGACCTTGGCCTTCCAATATCAGCATTGTGGGCTTCCTCCCACACACTTCATCAACATTTCCAATCTAAAAGTTACCTCAATAGGAGTATTAAATAGTAAACATAAAAATGAACAAATGTCTTCAAAGCTGGAGAAATAAGTATACTAACCAATCATGAGCAGAGAAACAGTAAGGTGTTGATTTCCAGCAGCCCTGACAGCTCCTAAAACAGTTCCAACAGCAGCGCAGCAGACACCAACCAGGGCTATAACCACCACAAAACATCGGATGGATGCAGCTTGAGAAGCTGCCAATCCACAACATGACTTGGGGCGATCCTCAGATGATGTCCTCACACCACCACGCATCCTAATTAATGACAAGGAAAATTAACAGCTTTTAGAGTTGTCAACTATAATTTTCTTATGCCACATTGCTTATTTTAATGGCAATCATACTGCTGATCTACTCCTTAACCTTGAATGCAGGTAAGCACTTCACCTTGAACACCATTAAATTATCACAATTTTGGTGATATTTTTATCATTTCTCTCGCATCCACCTCAAAAACTTGGATTCGTGCCATTTATCTGGTGCCCATCATTGGCCACATCATTGGTTCCAAACTCTTCACATAACAACCACAAGGATCCCCTAACAGGCTTCTTTCACCAACCTGTGCTACAAAAGGTGCTGTAGGAGGATCCCAGGTTGCACCATGCTAACAAAGACACATTCACACAGGCAGTGGACGTCTTTGGTCACGTTGACGCTGTCCACCAATCATGACTCATGTAAACAAGGTGTTGCGCTTGTTTACATGAGTGATGATTGGTCTGCGGCGTCAACCCGACCAAAGCAGTCGATCGCCTGTGTGAATGGGCCTAATGCTATTACGAGTGACTTATACAACCAGCTCTGCATTCAAACTGTTCTCTGATTGACTTACTACCTATAGCATTATGTTTTGAGAACTCTATTACTTTGTATTGAATGACACTATTTGCACAAAGGCTTGCTGCACACTTCAGTGTGAATTTTTATTCCCCAAAATGCATAATTTCCCAATGTGACACTCACGTCACATCCTAATAACCCTTGCAAATATCCATGCGACCTAAACTCCAGGTACATGTTTTACTGGCAGTACAATTATTATAACTCCAGTTATTCTGCCTTATGTAGAAGCTCTTCAGAAGAGACTCCTTGAAAAATATGGTATGTGCATAGTGCATGGCCAGAGCGCAAGTATAATATAAATCCTGCAGCCTTCTGCATACCAGTTCATGGTGTGATTTTCATGCATGACTTCTTCATCCATTCTGTGCAATAATGTGAAGCCATGTTTGACATGACCCAATGCATTGTCAACTCACCACTCAAGCAGTCATCTGGCACAAACCACCACGAGAAGTTATGGTGTAAAGCTCAAGGTACTCTACACACAATCAACATCAATTTCAGAACGAAGAGATTGCCAACCAACAAGAAATGATTCATGAAATGGATCACATGATTATTATTTGTAATGCTTTGCTCATTATGCCACTGCAGCCACACATCAGAATCAAATTCACACCTGACAAACAGCGCCGGATTTCCCATTAGGCACAGTAGGCACTGGCCTAGGGGCGGCCGCAAGTTGCAATTAATATTTTTCAAATACAATAATATGAAATTTAGGCGAGATCAGAAAGAAAATCACATTTTTGAGAGCTTGATTTACCACTACAGGCAGAAAAGGTAATTGCCGAAGGGCGAGCATAACTTACGAGAGAGAGAGACGAATATCAAGACTCAAGTGCCTAAGGTCGGACCCGGGGGGGGGGGGGNGGGGGGTAAATCCGACGATGCTGACAAAGATTAGTACCTTCGCTAAAATTTCATTTCCAATAAGGGGAAGCCCAGCATCTCCAAAAGCTTTACAAGACTATTTTGTCCCTCATCCTTTCTAATAATTATTGCAACAGTAATTCCTCACTGCATAGTCAGCATCTACTTGCCCAGTAACTTGTGTCATGCAGGATTTCTAATACTATACTATAAAAATGAATAATAAGATAGGGGTAAAGGGGACGTATGGGAAAGAGGTGGGAGTGGGAGTGGGAGTGGGTGGGGGCGTCAGCTGTCCTTCCTGCAACTGCCCGCCGCCTTCATCCCCTTTCAAATAACGGTTCCAAACCAGCAACGGGGCATGTGGACTTGCCCTCACTCACTATTAACCACTATGCGCCAAATGTCTCGACTCATTTCACCATAAACTGTGTTTAATCTGGGTCATTGCAGACCTTTTCTCCTTACAGGCAGAAAAAAACGCCCAATATATCTACTTCCTACGTTTGTTCCATCACCACAAAAAACAAGACGTGTATCCCTCCAAAATATGATAAAACTCCGAAAATGCGGAATTCCGATTACCCCAACGGCGGCATTGTAGCAATTGCATAAAACCACAAACAAAATCCTGGAATACCTTACATTTCGCAATTTCATTTATTACGCAAGCTCACTGCATCTGAATTTTTCTGTGTTATTCGCGTTTTGTCATACCTGCATGCCAAAAACAATGGGCCATAATTTTGATCCAGGTACGGAGCCAGCCTGCCCACCACACTCGGTAAAAAAGAAGATCAAAACCAGGTGACCCTTCTTTCTCTCCTCCTTCCCGTTATTCCTACGACCCCCTTTCATTCCGTCCCCTCCCCTTTGCAACCCCACCCACCCACCCCTCCTGCCTGCCCGCCTGCCCAAAGACTTCCCTCTCTTTGATACCCACAGGTAAACACAAAAGGCACATCTGGTGAAGTAACAGCACAACAACCAAACGCCAAGGCCGCCCTCGCGTCACGGGTGCTAAATGTCTGGGCCACATGTACCACCAAGAGACTAGTCCCAAAACCCATTAAAAAAAAAAAAAAAAAAAACGCATTTTTCATATCCAACACTCCGGATTTCCTCAATCCAATAAATCGACAGTGTTCTTTTATTATTATTTTACAGGACCGACACCATGGATCTGGTTTTAGGTCTGTGGATAGTACGGATGGCTTACTCCCCATTTTCCTGTCCAGAAAAGGCCGTTTGCTTCACCAGACCAAGACAATGCTGTAGAAAGTCGTCACTTGACGAGCCACACCCCTCCCATTAAAATGGAGAGTCTGGAGGGTGAAAAGGGCATAATAATCCCCGCGCGGCAAATAAATAAATCCGCTTCGAGATGGACTGGGCGTGAACAAAACGTTTTGCAATATCACGACGTCCGATCATCGGCTGCCGGGATGTTTGACTCGACACTTCCTTACAAAACACAGCCTCTCTTTCAGGACGTACCAATCCTCCACCCAACCTCCCCCTGAGTCACGCCTGGCAGCCTTCATCCCTTGCTCTATCGGTGCCCAATCAAAGGAAAATTGCATGAATCACTCCAATTTTCTCATTGTTGTTGGTCGGTTTCGCCCCATTACTACATAAGCAGAGCTTATTTTGTGGCGGAACTAACCATTTTTACGTGCTACACCTGTTTTGATCGAAATATCGATGAATAACGCAGCAGTCTCTGTACAAAACAATTGCGTAACTCCAGTACGTGCTTTAACGACATATTTGCGAACAAAGACTGCTTCAAGGTCCACCAACACGTTTTTGGGAGGAAATTATAATGAGCGAAACACATCATCTCGTGTGGAGAGTTTGCTGGGTTTAATTATGGCGATTGCTGTACTAAATTTATTTAGGAAGAACACCTGGCAGACAGAGGTAGCATGATGTACAGTACGTTACATGCCATGCCTGTAATTCTTATATTATTTACTAAACCACCTTGAAGTCCTACGTATTATAACTGTCATATTACACAGCACAGTGCACATGCATTGTATGATGAACAGCTCCAAAGCTAATATTAGCTAATAGCTCAATATCTAATTACAGTCATGTCAAATAACCATTTATAATGAAATTAATTCTACTCTGTACTTCTCATATTACATAACTTTTACACCTGTTGACAATAAAATAATACTGAATTGCATTAAATTGCATTTTTCATTGTCATTATCACTTACGAGTATAACTTGTGTAATGATATGGGCAATCTGCCTCATTTTAAATTACACATATGATCAGTAAAGGATAACTATGGGGGTCAATGCAAACACAAATCACAATTTTCAATGAGGTTGTTACTAATAATGTAAATGTGAAGCTCCCTTTTCCCCTGATCAAATCCACAAGTGAGAAATCTGGATTTGAAAATCACAGATTTTGCAATTTTTTCTAACTTCCAATAGCCATTGTAATTTTTTATGTAATATTTTCTGAAAATGTGAAAACTAATTTCTCGAGTTGGTGATTGTTCTGGAAAAGCAAAATTTTCTAAGTTATTTTGAAACCCTGTTTACGCAATGTGGCAACCCTGTAAAATGGGGCAAATGCAATTGGAAACCAGTAATTTATACATATATTACTCATTAACCCTTAACTAGTAAGGTGGGGTCATTTTTGACCCCAAGCTTGCGGAAATTAGCACTTTCAAATAACTGGTTAATCAAGAGCCAAAAGCTTCCGTGTATTCCTCGATCACATCTTTGTTTATGTGTTAATAACCTTTAAATTTTTCACAAATATTTAATAGCGGTCCAAAACCGGCTATAACGAAGGTGATGTGCAGCTGGGCTCAAAAATGACCCCACCTTACTAGTTACGTTTGGATTCCTCATTGCTCTTGGATTCATGCCTGCCAATGAGAAGCTTCTATTTTTTGCTTCAAACGGTGGCATGGCATGTACTAATGGCAAACCTGTCATAGATGATGCAATAATAAAAAAATTTGTAAATAGTTTCAGATATGAGTTTGGCCTGCGCTCTCGATACTTATACAATGTCATATAGCCGTTATTTTGAAAGTATTACTTGTATGGCATTTAATGTAGAGGACATATCATCATCATTTGGGGCTTCATATAGAGAAAGCGTATTTATGAATTGTTAGCGTTGGCGGCTGCTACTGAGGTATCTATAATTATACGCAGTTGACGTCTATTTGCATAGCTATCACACTTAGTAAGTTTCTTTTATTACCTACGCATCGTACATAATGTAACCTTAATATATTTACATGACTTTAAATTTTTAATTTTATGAATTCGAGATCAAATATAATTCAATTACCACGTGGGGTCAAAAATGACCCCACCTTACTAGTTGCGTTGCTTGAGTTCACCTTACTAGTTAAGAGTTAATAAAGAATTTGTCACCACTCATCAGTATGCACCTATAAAAATTGAGACTTTTCGAATAGTGACAGAAAAAAGTTACACAAAAATTAGATAATAATCTTGGAACATTTTGTGGCCATTATAAGTTGAAAAAAATTGCGAATTCAAGATTTCTTAAATTCCAAATTTCTCAGTTGGGGTTTAATAATTGTGAAAATATATTGAGTTTAATCATGCAGCAGTAGTTTTGGGGCACAATTCACTTACACTGCATTGTAAGGTAACAAAATTATACCCAAAAAGCTTGCCAATTTATTTTAATTTGTTAGCTTTATGCAATATTTAACGAATGTTGATTGTAAGAAATTACACATACATGTAAGTCCATAATACGAGTAATCTCAACATTTTCTATGTCACTAATATTGATATTGCCTTTGAATACATCACACTTATGAAGAAAGAAGAAGGCCTATCACAAGATAATTATCATTATCATAATTATTAAGTGATCAAAGTGAGTTGAAGAAACTTTTCCTCCTTCCCCCCAGATGGTCTTTTCATTGATAATAATGCCAGAATTGTCTATTAATAAAAGCCACATCTGTTCTTTTGTGTAGAAATAAAAATAAATTAGGACCTACTCGATCTTTACTGCCTATTAAGACGAGCCTATTTTGACTGATTTCAGGGCCTAAATGACTACCTATTTAAGGGTTTTTAAGAACCTAAAAATCCGTTCCTTACCAATAAGGAATTCCATTTATACATGCAAGTTGCCCGGAATGCATTTAACTAATTGAAATTTGGTCTACAATGCTACTGAACAAATTGTGAAAAAACACTCACCACCTTGCAGAAACAAAGGGCAGCAGGTACCTCGGCGGTGGCCCTGATAATGGCTGGGGAGGTCCAAATGGGGGAGGCAAGGGTGGATGGGAGGGCAGAGGGGGCAAAGGTGGACCAGCATGGCCAGGTAAGGGAGCCCCCAGTCCTAATCTCCTCTCTGCCCCATGTGGTAATGTTGAGTATGGAGGTGGACGATGAGAGTCTAAAAGATCAGGTAGTCGCTGGGACAAACCTCCTGATCTCATAGGAGGAGAAGGGGGTGGCAAAGGAGGTCCAAGGGCAGTGTCATCCTCATTATCAGGTGGCTGTGGAGGTGGGGGTGGAGGTGAGACATCAGAGTGAGTATCAGGATTGCGATGGCGTGTCCGACTTCTGCGCTCTCGGCGGTCACGACGGCGCCTCTCACGGGATTGGTTATTAGTTGGCGGGGACAATGGGGGTGCCAACAATGGAGGGGGCTCATCTGTCTGGGCTACAGCATCCCGTCGGGTGGTAGTGGGCACCTCGCCACCGACGGCAATGTTGCGCACCAGCTGCCTTGCCATGACCTGAAATGGTATCACAAAGGAACGAATAGATTAACTTCCAAAATTCATGTATTTTGCCAACAAAATCCCAAGCTATTTTCATCAATTTACAAATCCAAATTCTCTGCCTTGTTATCTACATAGAGTAAAGAAAATCCCTTTGGTCTCCTACTCACACTATCTTACACTTTCACCCTGCCTAATAAAATCACTTCATGCATCCACATCCACCTATCAGAATGCACTGAATTGGCACAAAACTGGTGACTATTTCAGTCACTACTCTCATGAAACTGGCTATGATCACTCACAGATGTTTAAGAACACCTGTGGCATGAATGTAAATGGAGCAACCAATGGGTTGCCACATGGGTCAATGATGCCTGCCAGTTTGGAATGTTATCTAGATGATAATGAATCAACATAATCTGCGGCTATTGTGATGAAGTACTAACTTCTAGCAAAAGGTAGCCTATGCACTGTGCAAGAATTGTTTCCGGTTGTCTAGATCTTCATTATTCACTTTCATGGCCAACATGGCCTTCTACTGTGACCTAGTAATTGCATGAGGTCAAACATCAATTGATCATAAGCATGAGCAACTCCAGGTTCAGCACTCTAGCTGATACGCATTAGTACATACGTAACATATTAGATATCCATGATTTTTATGGGAATTTTCACCCACGATATTCAAAGCACTTTTTCCAAATCTATGCATTTTTGGCTCCATCTTTCATGTCAGTAATTGGCAATTTGGCAAATCTTGATAAATGTAGGCATAGCAGTAGTCACAAAACCTGATGGGAGAATGGGGAAGTAGCCTTCATTTTGGAAACTACATAATAAATTCGCCCATATTTTTTGGATTTTTTTGGCATATTCCGTTTTAAGATATCAGTTTCAGTTCCGGAGTAATTGGGGGTTTTATGTAGGGAAATGGTGACGTCACTGTTTCCCTAGAAAATGTTGACGTCACGCGAAGTGAAATGAACGCAAAAATGGTGTTATAGAACTCGCCCCGTCATTGTCGTAAAATGCTTCGCTGTTGTTAGCAACCGTCCCATTCCGTGAGCAAGATAGCGGCCGGGGCGCGTATTTATTCCAGGTTGCTCAAGTCGCTTCTGTGCTGACAGTGGTGCCAACTGGTAGGAATTATCTGTCACCCGAATTCGGCACATGAAGGCCCCTTTTCTCCACCTCGATGGCCTACAGCTTCCTTGTGAATGCTTTCCGTCGTGTCCACGGTTAATTCAAAGTCAAATTCCTCATATCTCGCAGTCAACCAGGCATTTCAGAGTACCCTTTCGATTGGCACCACTCTGTTGCGCCGTTTTTCCCGCCAATTTTGAAGGCACTTTTAAATGTGCCGTAATTTATCCAGTAATGTCATTTTGATGCAACAAAGTGATGGAATGTATGTTTACAGGCATGGGCTAGCTAGTTATGAACAAAAATCCCAAATCCCAGACCAAGGCTACTTCCCCATTATAAAGATTTTTAAATATAATTGAATAGAATAGAATAGCACAAAAGGCCAGTGGGTGGAGGAGGAGGGGCAAAGTCCAGTAATAAATTAGGAATGAAAGTCACCTATTCATGAGAAATTGGCATCACAAAATCACAACATATTGTTGGAATGGCCCTTTCAGATGTTCATCAGTGTAGAATATCAGCAACTTGAATTTTGACTCCATAATTAATTATTCTGCCCCTACATCATTTTATACTCTACTGGACTTCTGACCTTGTAATATTTGGCCATCAATTCAGTTAGACAAAAGGGCTGGCAACTCTCCCTTGAAGTGTACACCTGATTTGAATTACAGTGTTTTATGGAATTGGTATCAATACCAGTGAATTAAAAATAACTGATTCATTTTGATAAGAGGGCATTTCATCACTGGATTATATCAAAAAGGATAAGTAGTAACCAAAGAGACTTGAAAGAAGAGGCTTGAAATCAATGACAACTGATATTCTGGCAAGAACAAATGCCCACTTACTGCCAAGAGCCTTAGAAAAATCAAAATGTATGTAACTACAATGTGATACAGTCAAGATTTATTCATATGGCACCTTTAGACATCTGTATCACTCTAATACTCCTGGCAAAGTAAAGCTTAATTGTAGTACTTGACAATTTGGCAAAGTTTGATAAATGTAGGCCTGGCAGTAGTCACAAAACCTGATGGTAAAATTATGATTTTTTTTTTTATTTTGTTGAATTCAATAGCACAAAAGGACTGGGAGGAGGACAGCTGAGTTGGCATGTGCCATGCTTACACAGAAATCAGATAATTATGAGAAAAAGAATCGGGCCACAGGGGGATTAAGTTTCAGTAACTTCCCCTGCACCTGTAATTGAATGTCACACATACAAGGTTTTAAAATATAGAAAAATATGGCACATCATATTTGAAGTATGACGCAAAATAATCTGATATCTTTTGTGTCAAGTGCTTGGCAATTATATCTGGGTACCTTATAATAATGGATACCCCGTGATAGGCCTCCTTGGGCCTCTTTGGGGATCATCTTTTAATTGACCGTCTTTAATCATTGCCTGCGATGTTATGGATTTTGATTGTGGGAGGAAACGGGAGAACCCAGAGAAACCCACGCGAACATGGAGAGAACCCATCGAAACTCTATCCACATAAGTATCCTCCGTCCGACCCGGGGATCGAACTCAGGACCTTAGAGGTGGAAGGCTGTGGCGCTAACCACTCCGCCACCATGTCGCCCCTTCTAGGCACCTTATAAGTAGTATGAAGAAGTGCAAATACTGAATTTTATATGAAAGCGTTTTAACACTGCCTGGTGCAACAGCATCTGTGTCTGAGCACGGTGAACTCAGCAGACACAGCCAATACCACATGGGCAGTTTCAGTGCAAATTAATTAGCCTTTATTTATAACATACTGACATTAACAAAATAATAAACGGTTATCATTTGTAAACACATATTATTGATTCAACTGGAGAATAGTAGTGACATCACAATGAGAAACTACAGTATTCGAGGGGCTGCAAGCAAGAATGGCTTATGCCACAGTGCCGGCAAAAAGTAAATAAACAGGTTTGAAGGTTTGATTTTCCTATCTCCTCCACTCTCAACAAAGCTTACAATTAAGGGTGGTGATCTCTCTACCATTCTCTGGTGGAATGAATAATATCAAGCAATCTGGATCCTACTAATGCAAATATTTCTGCAGTGCCAAAATACACAACTGTTTCTTATGTTAGTAACTTGGTAATAAAAGTTGGCTGTTGGAATAAACCTGTCAGTAGCAACCATGGTCTAATACTCATCACAACTCTTCCTATTCCCATGAGGATCACCAATACAGTGGAGCATCGATTATCCGTACACCGATCAACCGAACCATTGGTTAACCGAATGTTTTTGGCTCTGCAAAAAAAAGAAAAAAAGAAAAAAAGAAAGAAAGAAAGAAAGAAAGAAATTGGCCTTTTCCCCCCTAAACTGTCGGACTACTTCATGTATGGACAGTAAGGTATATGTACAGTATTTTTAAGATGTGCCTGTGACAGAAAATATACAGCTTTGTGGTTAATATCACTGTTTCTCATTTTCATATAGCTCCTATGACACTGGTACAACTTTTTTCCGTAAATGATCGGTTATCTGAACAATCAGTTATCCAAACACCCCCTGGGCAGACTCTGTTCGGATATAATCGATGCTCCACTGTACTCTTAAGATACAAACCACACTGTTCACATGCTCAGGTTAGTGAAACACTTACGTTTAACACTCACCCAAGAATTTTTGCATAACTAACCATTTTCACAAAACATTGTGCTGCCCTTCAAAAAAATCTTCAAAAGCCTGCATGGCAGGAAACAATACCAGCAACAGCAGCTTTCCAGTGCACACTCAACTGCATCCTGTGTAACCGGTATGCTTCCTTGGTGCTACAGCAAGTGTCACCACAGCATGAACCCCAACATGTCATAACAGAACCTTGCCACCAACACTGACAGCTGCGTATACAGTGACACTTCCCAGGAAGCTATGTCTCACATTTGAGTCCCCCAGTACCTGAGCACGAAACAGGCACCATCTCAGAGTGACATGTCAGCAAAAGACATGCGAGGATGATCAACTTTCACCTCTCCCTAAACATAGCTTTCGCTTCTTCTCGTTCCTGCTCACCCCCTCCCCCTCCCTCTCCCCTATCCTGCTGTCGCCCTTTTTACCTTATGGTGCTGCATCCACAGTGGCTGTCTTCATCTGCGTCGGTCGGGGGGGAGGGCTGCCCCGAGTCTGCGCTCGGGGACGGCCCCTGTGTCCCCTCCTCCGTCCCCGTCACTGCCTCCCTTGTCCAGCTCGCACTTTTCCCACTGCTGCTGCCACTGCACACTGACAAAGGAAGGGGGCACGGATGGATGGATGGAATGATGGATGGGGGGTGACGCTGCAGGGGAACCAGCAACAACGACCGAGCACACACCAGCTGCACCCTGTCCGTCCGTGTCCCACCAACCAACCGACTACCGAGGCTTCCTTCCTTCCTTCCTTCCTTCCTTCCTCCCTCCTCCACTGCCTCCTCCTCTCAGTCCGCCATCTTTGCTGCTCTGGACACTGGAAACACCAGCCAGGCTGCGGGGTTGCCTCCACCTTTACCTCCACTCCTTTATAATGATGGAAGGCCACACATTGTCCTGGAGGGAATGTGGCAACGCTGCTACGGGCTCACAGCTGCTCAGCCAGAGTCAGGCTGGGAGATATGGAAAAACGGGGGATGCGGAAACGGTACACACAACCAGAAGTGCCATCATCACGTACAGTGCGGGATAATTACTTTGTAACACTCTTGCGCAGGCACAATGGGTGCCACTTTGGTCGCATATAGTATGGGCAGCATTTTCATCATCCAAAAATCAAACGGGCCTAAATTATTGCAGAGCGAACAAACCTAGCTGGAAATAAATTACCATAATACCAATAATACCTTGATAATACCCATGTCCTCGGGCAAAAGTATTTTACTGAAATATACAGTATAAATGTCAGTCACTTGATATGCGTGTCCTCAGTTTCAAATGCTCTGTATATACATAGCACATGGGGCTTATACAGGGTGGTCCAAATAAATTAAAATGTCATTCATTTTAGTTATCGATTTTGGCCACTAAGTTGCTTATTTTAAGCAGTTACTATTGAATAGTATACTCTTAATAGCTGTCAAAACCATATGTTGCTAATATTTTGTTGCGTGGACCCGTCCTGTTTAAAGCCTGCAATAGGGGCCTACAATGATTTATCTGGACTGAAAATATTGGATCTGTCATTGATTTTCCAAGCATATGATGCTTGTTCTACTTGGTATTTCCCGCCAGTCGGATTTATTACAATTATTCAAAGTATGGTCACATGATTCAGTTGGATATAGTTCAAATCGGCCAAATTTTTTGCAGCCAATAGGCCTACTTTCGATATCCAAAAGGCAAAAGAAAGAAACTACTCCAAAGTCCCTGCTCAAAAATGAGCTCTTTGGAGAGGAAAATGGCTACCTAAATTTGATATTTCAATTATTACACCTTGTAAGAATATAAGTTTGCTGCGTAATAAAATTGATTTACAATCATATCCAACTTTATGAAACAAACACAATGTTTCATATTCCACCTAAGAAAAAATCAATTTGAATCTAATCTCGTCGAATCCTTAAATAATAATTTTCCACTATATTTACCTAACTCAGAAAGTCATCATTGCAGTGTAAATTAGTTCAAATTGTCCACGTCATTTTTCAGGTAGTGTCTTGCAAGTTGCAATACTTCTATATTGGTGGCCAGGCTGTATATGCTCAGCCCGACCCAATGACACGGTCCGTCAGCAATACACACACTGTGGTTATTTCCAAAGCTTTGTGTGGTCACACGTCACGAGGGCGTAACCGCAGTAAAATCTCGCATGAAAGAAAAAAAAGAAAGAGTAAAGTAGCAACCAGGAGGAGAGAAAGAAGAAGGTACCCAAAAAAAAAAAAAAAAAATCATCTGAAAAGGAGGTTCAGAGCAAGTGAGAGCGTGGAAGCTTAAATTCCACACCTCCAAGCCGTGACCCGGACTCTTCTCTCACATTATTGTCATTATTATTGTACTTACATCTCCACACCATCATCAATCGAGGTTTTTGTCCTGTAATTCTTAGATGTAGAACACCAAGAAAATATCATGTCACAGTAACCTGGATACTTTGCTAGAAAAATCCCTAAACAAGTAAGGTTGTTTTTATGAAAATAGTTTTGCAATCAAACCTGCACATAATGGGACCTGTCCACTCCAAAAAATATATATTAATAAATTAGTCCTCTTTATATCGGATTATATAAATAAATCTGGGGGTTTTAAAGCCTCTCCCACATTCCATCATTGCTAGGAAGTAGGCCTATCATCCAGCATATCCATATCCATAATAAATGTCCCCTCCCCGGTGCAGATTGCTTGACTTATGACCGCATATGACTCTCACCACGGGAACATTTCCGCTATACCCAGGAATTTTGTTGCTAACGGAGTGGTGCACATGTTTATTCGCGCTATTCTCGGCAGGCGACTTTTTAATCGCTTCCTGCGCCAATTTTCGCACCAAAAGTACTCCAGAGTAAACTGTCGTGCAAGAGATGTAAGATCCAAAAAGTAACTTACTGATATATGACGATATGAACTATATCCCATTCCCATAGGCCTACATGTGCACTGCCCAAGTCTGCAGCCCAAGAGGGTATAGGCCTAAGTGCTAAAGAATATTTATTGTTTACAGTTTACCCCAGCAACTACAGTTGAGAGAAAAATGAGGCAAGAATCACGACAATTGAAAGTTACCTTACTATGCCAACGAGCTGTTTCGCTTTCAGTTGGTTGCTGGGGCAAACAGTCCATGTCTTCTTCTTCCCTGTCCCTTCCCTGTTGAGCGGAAAACTTGGGAGGTGGATAACCCTGCATATTTTTTCTGATAATTTTCATGTCCTTGTCACAGACAAATTGTTCAGGTAGCTAGCGTATACAATAATGATCGAACTGGCACAATGTTGGCAAATAACCATTCAGCTTATAAGTTACTAGCAGGTTACCCGGCGTTGCCCGGGTATGTTGGGGTGCTGGTAAGGGGTACATATACACTATTTTAGGAAGTGTGTTTGTTTGTAAAAATTTC